>WAAF01008840.1:0-10132 GCA_013400475.1 Tricholaema leucomelas
GAGCAATGAGTGTAAGTTGCAGCAAAAGAGGGTTTACCTCAACACAAGAGGGAACTTCTTTACTGTAAGGGTCCCAGAGCACTGGAACAGGCTCCCCAGAGAGGTTGTGTCTCCTTCTCTGGAGCCTTTCAAGGCCTGTCTGGATGTGTTCCTGTGTGACCTGAGCTAGATTGTGTGGTCCTGCTCTGGCAGGGGGGTTGGACTCGATCATCTCCTTGGGTCTCTTCCAACACCTAAATATCCTTTGATCCTGTGCTCTGCATGCACATGTGGGTGCACACACACATGTACAGGGACATAGGTGACTCTCCTCAGGCTGCTGTGGGTGGAAGCCCAACAACTACTGGGAGGTGAGTGGTGGGAGAAAGCACCTCTGTCTCTTGGGTCAGGCACTTGGGGTACAGCAGGAAGCCTGCAACTCGCCCTGATCTCCTCAGAGAAGTCCCTGTTTCTGAGGGGTTTCATTTGCACAGCTCAGAGACAGACATCTGGGGCCGCAGACCAGACTCTGACAAAACAGCTGAAGGTAAAACCTGGTATTTGTGAAGCCAACAAGCAAAGTACTTTTTGTTTGTCCGATGTGAAACAACACTCAGGCACCCTAAGCTGCTGAAATATCCAGAGGCAATGGCACCAGCAGCCTAGACGTTGTAATTATTTTCAAATGCAAGCAGTAACTGCAAGCAGGCTCACACTGAGCTCTCTCCTCCCTGGGGCAGTGCATTCCTAGCAGGGGTGTTATCCTGCATCCCTGTGGAAAGCATTAACTGCTCTGATAACAGTGCAGCTCTGTGCTTTTAAGGACTACAAAGCAACCATGCAGAGCAGTAAAGTTCACTCTTGAGTACTTCTCTGAGAATTAAACAGCTCAGTAGTATTTCATGGTTTACATCAGGGACTTTGTTTTCCCTTCTGAAAATCTGGCTTAAGGTCAATAAATACATCTCTTTTTTTTTTTTTTAACAAAATTAATGAACCCCTGGGCTACCACACCTACTCTTGACTTTATGTCCCTTTTTTGCTCTTTGCTTCTACCTGGTAATTAAATAGCAGGGCCTGAAAGTGGCTAAGCAAATGTTCTAATGGAGGAACGCACACAGCCACACCTCGCATTTTGAGGGAGCTTAGTAATTTTTGGATGTGTTTTAACTCCCAGGATCTTGCTGTCCAGCTGTACAGTACAGTTAGTTCTACACCCCTTTCCTAGAGGCAGGGTACAACCAGGCTATTCTACACTTAGAGAAGCAGTACTAATAATCAGAATCACAGAATGGTCGAGGCTGGAAGGGACCTCCAGAGATCATCAAGTCCAACCCCTCTGTCAAAAAGCAGGATCATCCAGGGTAGTCCACAGAGGAATTGCATTCAGGCATGTGGGAATGCAATGGGAGAAGAATAATAACAAATGAGTGCTGGCCTTGATTCCCAGAGCTGCTGGCTACCATATCTCAGAAAGGATAGGTAAGTGGACATCTCATTAATGAGAAAGACAAAGTGTGGTGTCTGTAAAGGACTGGGTTGTTCTTGCCTAATTATGCTAATGTGTAGGTGTGTGCTCTATGCTCAAGACTATCTAATGAGAGCCAAAACGATCAATATATAAGTCTCTGATATAATTCACATTGAATGGCCTGAAGTCCATGTGGCATTGCTTTGATCACACTGATCCGTGTGAGCTTTGACCACGTTCCCGCAGCAGCAAACAGGCAGCTGCAACGCCGGCAGGTTTTGAAAGTCTCCAGAGAAAGAGACTCCACAACCTCCCTGGATAGCCTGCTCCAGGGCTCTGTCACCCTCACTGTAAAGAAGTTTCTCCCCATGCTGAGGTGAAACCTTCTCATGTTCTCATTTGCTAACTGCAAATATCCATTCTAGTGGTGTCTTGCTAGAGATCACAGGATGTCAGGGGTTGGAAGGGACCCTAAGAGATCATCGAGTCCAACCCTCCTGACAGAGCAAGACCATACAATCTAGCTCAGATCACACTGGAACACATCCAGACAGGACTTGAAAAGCTCCAGAGAAGGAGTCTCCACAACCTCTCTGGGGAGGCTGTGCCAGTGCTCTGTGACCCTTAAAGAAGTTCCCCCTTGTGTTGAGGTGGAACCTCTTCACACAGTATCACCCAGGTTGGAAGAGACCTCATAGATCATCAAGTCCAACCCATCACCACAGAGCTCAAGGCTAGACCATGGCACCAAGTGCCACGTCCAATCCTGCCTTGAACAGCTCCAGGGACCTGCAGCTTACATCCATTGCTCCTTCACATCCACTTGCTCCTATCACAGGGAGCAAGTGAGCAGAGCCTGTCCCCCCGCTCCTAACTCTCAGCCCTCAGATCATAGAACCATAGAATCAACCAGGTTGGAAGAGACCTCAAAGATCATCCAGTCCAACCTAGCACCCAGTCCTGTAAACAGTTATTAAATCCCCTCTCAGTCTTCTCTTCTCCAGACTAAAAAGCCCCAGGTCCCTCAGACTCCCCTCATCAGGCAGTGCTCCAGTCCCCTCATCATCCTCGTAGCCCTCTGCTGGACCTTCTCCAGCAGATCCCTGTCCCTCTTAGACTGAGGAGCCCAAAACTGATCTGGATAGAGGTCTGGGGAAAGCACAGAAACATCTTCTACAGCTCGATGCCCTCCTTCATCTGTCTTGCCTTTCAGGTGAACGCAGAACGTTCATGCGAACTGCAGCTGCTCAGCACATCATAAGCCCTTGGCAAGACCAAGTAAGTGCACACCTGCAGAAGCCAACCAGCTCCTGTCTGGTGGCCTACACTTGAGTGAATGCGATGTGTTTATGAACGGCACTTTCTAACAGATGCTTCACCTCCCCAGCCCTTAATAATATTTAGCTTATCTCTTTTTTCCAATAACAAAAAAATATGCAGGGAAAACAATACAGCAATAATCATCACGATTCAACTCTTTCTAGGAGGTCACCTACAATAGGTAACACGACCAAGACGTAGCCAGATGGCAGCAACTGTTCAGCCTGAAGCAGCAGTGGAGAACTAAACTACACTCTTCACCCCAAAAATAGCTTCGACTATTTTTAAGTCTTCAAACTATTTTTAAGACTTAAAAAGCAACAAGAAGTCAGACAAAGGCTGGTAGGAGTAAACAAATGCCAACAAGGAAAGAAATCCAGTAGATGGGTTGTGTCCACTGTCTGCCTTCGGGATGAGGTTAACCTCAGGTGGAACTCCACAAGGCACTCTGCGCCTTCTGGATCTGCAGCTTTGTTTGTCCTTCTGCTGCCTTAACAGACACGTTTAAGGCTCTGAATTTTCCCCCTGGCTTCAATGTAAACATGTCTGGGTGTAAAGATCTGTGCCTGACTGGGTCTCACGGGCAAAACCTCACTTTTATGGGTGCCCATTCCCCACTGCAGTCATTTGAGTGCTGTTGCATATTTAGTTTCCAGCCATCTCGACGTAAACTCCACACTAAATTCTATGCAAATAATTACCTAGGAATGATAACTACACATAATATCATGTATTTAATATGTACTAAATACAGTATACTATAAACCCTCAAACAAACAGAAGTTTGGTTAAAAAACAGTCTTTCAGGAGTTCAGCTTGCAGTACAACACTCTGTACATGGATTTCTGCTAAAGGAAGCCTTATTCCTCAATGATCTGTACCCATGCTTCCTGCCCAAGCCTGAAGGATACTTACTCAGTATACTAATTCAAGACTTCCTTTCAAAAATACCAAATCCCTGACATTACTCTGATGTAGAATTCATGGATTAGTAAATGTTTGGTTAAACACAGATGCTTCTGCTTCCCAGAAATCCATCTGCTTCCTAACCCCCCTGGCCAACCCTCCAAACTCACCTTGAGCATAAGGCAAAGGATGGGGTAAAGTAGAGGGGTTGGAGGAAGGTAGAAGAGTGGTTGAAAGCCCCTCCTGGGGACTCTGGTTTCTGGGAGGGCTGTTGTGTATCTGTATTACTTCTCAACTTATATATTTCTATATATAGCTGTATATATATTGTAAATGTCTGCTTGTATATTGTGCTAAGCTGTAAACATAGCTTCAGTCATTCCATTTCCAGCAGATGAGTCTAGTCTGGATGATTCTACTTAAGTGTGGAGGGGGAAGGGTAACACCCAAACCATCACAGGGCTCTACTCTGCTATGCTGAGACCCCACCTGGAGTACTGCATCTAGTTCTGGAGCCCCCATTACAAAAGGATGTGGACATGCAGGTGTGTGTCCAGAGAAGAGCCACTGGGATGCTCAGAGGGCTGGAGCAGCTCTGCTGTGAGCACAGACTGAAAGAGTTGGGGCTGTGCAGTCTGGAGAAGAGGAGGCTCCCAGGTGACCTTCTTGTGGCCTTTCAGGATCTGAAGGGAGCCTACAAAAAAGCTGGGGAGGGACTTTTTAGGCTCTCAGGGAGTGACAGGACTGGGGGGAATGGAGCAAAGCTGGAGATGGGCAGGTTCAGGCTGGATGTGAGGAGGAAGTTGTTGAGCATGAGAGTGGTGAGAGCCTGGAATGGGTTGCCCAGGGAGGTGGTTGAGGCCCTGTCCCTGGAGGTGTTTAAGGCCAGGCTGGCTGAGGCTGTGGGCAGCCTGCTCTAGGGTAGGATGTCCCTGGCCATAGCAGGGGGTTTGGAACTAGATGATCCTTGTGGTCCCTTCCAACCCTGATTGATTCCATGATTCTAAGGTGTACCTTTTCCAAGGACAGTACCAAACATTTTTTCCCAAATTCTATCTGTAGCTCCTCCTGTGATAGACTGCAGAATTTGTTTTTCACTTTTCCTGTCTTCAGAGAGTGTTTTCCTGTGATTTGATCACACTTCCCCCTCCCTCAACCCCCCTTTATTTTTTCCTTTGAAGAGAGACAATAAAGCCAATTATTTTTGGTTTACTTAAGGTTAGCCAAACACGAGACATCTTCACTAGTCAGGCACTGAGCAGAGTGATCCACATTAAAAAGCTGACAGCTGAATGAGCTGACATTTGCTATACAAATGATCTTAGATGAGACCAATATGGCAAATTACTCATGGAGCAGGGAGCTCAAATTATACAGCAACGCTCAGGAAAACAGGGCTAAGAATTTTCGATCATAAAACTCATTTTCCAAGAATGTTTTAGTCATCATTCCTTCATTTCCAGTCTCCTTTCAATGATGTTCTCACTGAGTTCCATGAGCCTTCAAAGCCTTCAAGTACCCAAGCAGAGATGTTGCGACAGACTTTTTCTAAGCAACCGAGGAAACCCGAATTAAGAGTACAAATAATCCACTCACATATGCAAATCCAGAGAATGATCATCTTGTTCTCGGCCCCCTGAATAAATTCTTTTACTGGAGAAGAACGACCCATTGGGTAGGGTTGGAAGTCAGGAGGCAGATCGTTTGGGCTTTGGAGGTGACATTCCTCGGACTGAATGCCAGCGCTCACAATGCAGTCAGCTGTATCTCAGCTTGCTGCCTTAGGCTCAATGCACAGTCAGTGAAGAAATTTAGGCTTCCTAAAATAGACATCTAGAACAGATCAGATTAATTACATCCTAGAAAAGCAGATTTCTATCCCTTGATTGTAAAGGAAGTCTACAGGGAATGAGCTCAGCTGTAGACCTGCTCTCCCATGTGTGGCTCGAGTCTGGCAGGATGCAAACTACTCTAAGTGCCTATCGGCTTTCACATGCCTTTAATTTGAACATCTGATCCCATGTTTACTAAAAGGAAAGTGAAAAAGAGCTTTATCCTTACAGTAAAGCTATTTAAATGTACTTAGAAAGTCATTTAAACAGCTGTATGTCATAGCCACACATATATTTAACAGTGCTTCTATCACTGACCATTTTCATGCCATCTTTTACCCATGCTTAGCCAGTTTTACCAAGAACAGAAGTAGCCTCACACTTTCTGAAGCACACACTAACTGGGAGCCACAGTGGAGCTCACATGGGCTCAGTTTGCAGCTCTCTAATCACACATGCACATGAGCCTGCTGTCACAAGCACCAGGAACAGGCAGGACGTGTGAACATATGACCACATTTAGGTTTGTAACATCCCTTTTCCAGTACAGATGGTCTGTGGGAGTGCTTTTCCTTGTGCCTTGCAACTATCAGCAGTGGAATCCTAATTTAGAAGTGAACAGATTTGAGCAAACTGTTCCTCCTCAGAAAGCACATTTCCAAACGTGAGTCTTCAAGGTCAGTCAATGTAACACTGCTGCACAAAAATGCATCCTCACTTCACTCTGACTTCGGCTTCCTCCCAGCACAGCCTCGTCACAGGTCTCTTTCTCCCAGTCTCAAAAAACTCTGGTGTGAAAAACACAGCACATTTGATGTGCAAAAGAAAGATTTCATCCCACTGTCCCAAGATAAGGATGAAATGAAGGAAGGAAAGAAAACACTTCTGGCTCAAAGCTGACAACCATTCTTCAGGATCAGCCAATGTCACAGAATCACAGCATTTCTTAGATTGGAAAAGCCCTTCAAGCTCATCCAGTCCAATCACTAGTTACACACTGACAAGTCCTTGACTAAACCAAAGCCCTCAGCACAAGATCTCATCACTATCAATCGCTGTCACAAGCTGTCACAAGCCTCCACAACACAGTGGAAATCATTTTACCAAGGAGCCAAATGCCTGAGTCCCACGGATGAGCAGGGCAAGAGTGGTCTGCAGTCACCACTTCTGCTTTGCCTATCACACCAGCCTCTAGCTCAGCCGTCTTGATGTAGCTCCAGACATTGCAGCACACTGAGGAATCACAGAATTGACCAGGTTGGAAGAGACCTCCAAGATCACCCAATCCAACCTATCTGCCAGCCCTAGCCAATCAACTAGAGATGAACAGTTCCAAAGGGACAGGAGGCCTGAATGCTATCACTGACACAAAAAGCAGCAGGGTCTAGACCATGGCAGTAAGTGCCTCAGCCAGGCTTTTCTTCAACACCTCCAGGGATGGCAACTCCACCACCTCCCTGGGCAGCCCATTCCAATGCCATTCACTCCCTCTGGCAACAACTTCCTCCTAACATCCAGCCTAGACCTCCCCCGGCACAACTTGAGACTGTGTCCCTTTGTTCTGTTGCTGGTTGCCTGGCAGAAGAGGCTGATTCCCACCTGGCTACAGCCTCCCTTCAGGTAGTTCTAGACAGCAATGAGGATGCTAATGCAGTTACTCATCCCATTGCTGATCCCCTGTATCCCATTGCTACTCTCCTACATCTGATGTAGATAACCACCAATGCATTTATTCCATGAATCTTGTTCCTATTTGAAACCATTCTCCTCTTTATGTCCAAGTTGGCTGCCTTCTGCTTCATTTGCCTTTGCCTCAAAGGACAATGACTGAAAATAACCTGAAATGAAACCCCCTGCACGATTCCTACCCATGGACATTTGCTAAGAAATCACTTGCCTGCAGGTAAAGTCACTGCAGCCATGGATGCAGCCATGGAGAAGACAAAGGCATGGCTGATAACATCAAACTAAAAAATGCATAGCTATTAAATGTTGAATTAGGTTTGCTGGAGTATAAATAACAATGTTAAAGGCAATGCACACACCTGTGAAATCAGCAACCACGGAACAGTTACTTTTCCAGGTGGCTTTTACCATTCTGTTGTGAATGATGTGAAATGGCAGTTTCCCCTTCTGCTTTTGGGCGACTTCCACCGGCCAGTGCGCAGTAGCTGTTTGCTCCTTACAGAAATCCCACTGGGAAGAAACCCTCACTTTGATAAAGAAACAGGGACAAAAGGAATTTGGTATTTTCTTAGGAAGGCTTACCTCAGAAAATGACCACTAATTACAAATTTGGACAACTAAAGCCACTAATAAGGACTCCTCTGTTCCAAGAAAAAAAAGCCTCTGCTCATGCCCTCTGCTTTCACATAGTTGCACCCTGACAGCCTCTGTTCTCACAAGGTACAGTTGCTCAATATGATTTTGTGCCTTTCTGAGCTATGAAAAAAATGTTCTTTATTACTGACTGCAGCAAAACCACCCTGTGAAGTGCTACAGTACACACAGAGCCAGGCCTTGTTCCACCCCTCCTAAGGCTGCTAAGAGCCTTCTGGAACTGTGCACACACTTTTAGTTGCTTCATCACACTGGTGACTGACCTGAACTGGCAAGGACTCTTTTGGCAAACTCTTGTAATGGAGTGGACTGATTTGAGATGGTCGTGACCCTCCCATAGCTGACCCTAGTGAATGCTATCAAAGGAAAGTGCACGATGTGGAGAGTCGCAGCATGTCCCAGCTGTACCGCTCTTCTCCGCTGCCTCCCTGGGAGAAGAGCTGAGTCTGTGCTTTTCATGGAAAGGGAAGTTGAAGGAGCTGAAGAGGGTTCACAGATTCTAAAATTCTCCCAGTGTTGTCTCTCTTCAAGGCAGATTTTTGCTTTCCTTGTAATTTAATCAGTATTTCAGTTGGTTCTTGGGGCAGACACTCTTGCAGACCTTCCACGTGTATCTGTAATTGCCCTAAAGCTGTAGGGAAAGCTTTGGCTTATAGGGATGCCTCCAGGGCACCTTATTTTTAACACGGAATTACTTTTTAAAGTTAGAGAGTTGGACTGCAAGCACAAGCACGCAAAAATGAGAGATCTGGAGAAGAGGAGGTCAAAAGGTGACAGCTCTTAGCAAGATTTTCCACATATGCAAAATCCAGACTCAGGATTCTGTAAACAATAATAAAGGAGAAGATCCAAAGGGATGTGAAGGAAGCTGCAATGCTGGGAGACTGAGATTCAGCCACTGCAGGCAGGCAGTGGGGAACAGCAGTCACCAAGAGCCACTGGGGCTCCAAACAGATGAACATTAACTGCTGTGGCTTTTTGGCCCCTTCAATGCGGTTTAATCTGGATCAGCTTTGAGATCAAGCTCAGGATGTGGTTGTCACAAGCGGGAAGGTGCCTTGGTGGATCCAAGCTGCAGCTGTGGAGGTCAGTGGGAGGGTTCCTTTTGGGGCCAGAAAGGTTGATGTGGGGTCAGCAAACTCACACCTCCTGAGCTGCCTCCTGCAGGGTCAGCAGAGCAGCGCTCAGCAGAGCAGCATAAACAGGCACACGACCCCGTGCACCCCTCTCACCAACATCAAACAAGAGGATTCATTTATTTGAAGCCGAGTGCTTGCACAAACACTTACTTCAGCTCCAAGGAAAGAAGTGCAGGAGACCAAGAAGCTGCAAAAAGTGAAGCAGGGACAGCAGAAGGTCCCAGAGAAGATGAAAAGTTCACAAGCCACAGGAACAGGCAAACTTTCCCAGGGAGGGAACAGCTCTTCCTTTCCCCAGAGGACACTCGTCTTGTTTATCTGAGGTTTCTGCTGTGTGCTTTCAGCTGCCTGCATCCTCGGGGGCTTGTTTTCATTAATTTCTGAGTGAGAGACTTTTAGGTTTTTTGAGTTTTGTTTAAGGTCTCCAACTGTTGGGTTTTTTCACTTCCAAATGAGCACTTACTCATTATATATCCCTTTCCTCAGCAGAACTAACCTTGGAAATAGATTGCTTTTGCCACCCATCTGCACTCACCATTATTCACACTGGCCCTCATCCAGAATTCTCCCCAAGACTCTTCAGGGTGGATCTCATTCCTGTCATAAACAAAATGTTGTGGGCTGATGCAGTTTGTGTCTCCTCTCAGCTCTCCTGGTTCTTCCAGGAGCCAGAGAACTACAGAGCTGTCAGCCTGACCTCAGTGCCAGGCAAGGTGATGGAAAAGGTCATCTTGAGTGCCATCACAAAGCACCTACAGGATGGCCAAGGGATCAGGCCCAGCCAGCAGGGGTTTAGGAAGGGCAGGTCCTGCCTGACAAACCTGAGCTCATTTTATGATCAGGTTCCTGCCTGGTGCATGTGGGGCAGGCTGTGGATGGAGTCTACCTGGACTTCAGCAAAGCCTCTGACACCGTCTGCCACAACAAGCTCCTGGCTAAACTGGCAGCTCGTGGCTTGGACAGATTCACTCTGTGCTGGGTCAGGAACTGGCTGGAAGGCCGAGCCCAGAGAGTGGTGGTGAATGGTGCCACATCCAGCTGGCAGCTGGCACTAGTGGTGTGCCCCAGGGATCAGTGCTAGGCCCAGTCCTGTTCAATATGTTTATTGATGATCTGGATGAGGGGATTGAGTCCAGCATCATTAA
>WAAF01008840.1:10335-35157 GCA_013400475.1 Tricholaema leucomelas
GAACACAAACCCTATGAGGAGAGGCTGAGGGAGCTGGGATTGTTCAGCCTGGAGAAGAGGAGGCTGAGAGCAGACCTCATTGCTGTCTACAACTACCTGAAGGGAGGCTGTAGCCAGGTGGGGTTGGTCTCTTCTCCCAGGCAACCAGCAACAGGACAAGGGGACACAGCCTCAAGTTGTGCCGAGGGAAGTATAGGCTGGATGTTAGGAGGAAGTTGTTGTCAGAGAGAGTGATTGGCATTGGAATGGGCTGCCCAGGGAGGTGGTGGAATCACTGTCCCTGGGGGTGTTCAGGAAAAGCCTGGATGAGGCACTTAGTGCCATGGTTCAGTTGACTGGATAGGGCTGGGTGCTGGGTTGGACTGGATGATCTTGGAGGTCTCTTACAACCTGATTGATTCTATTCTATTCTATTCTATTCTATTCTATTCTATTCTATTCCTGAAGGACTCCTCCCTGTCCAGGATTCACTCACTGTTTGCTATGGCAACCACAGGGTGCAGGCAGAGGGACCAGGTCAGGAGAAGAGTTCTGCACAGCCACAAAAGCTCCTCGGCAGGATTATTCTTCCTCCCTCTAAGAAGCAAATCTTCTCACTTTCCAAAGAGTATTCTTTGATAATGTTGTGTGTTAACAGAGATGAAAATCAGTCAGCTCCTAACAATTCCAGGCATTTTCTTCTGTCTTTATCTCCTACAGCCAGCTACAACATCCAGTAAGTATTTCACTCTGTTCCCTAGTGCAGACTTGTCTTAGGAGAGTAAATCCCACTTTTCTGTTGGTAATTTCTTTTGGTTTGATCTATGCTAAGCCCCAGCAGCAGTACAGTATCAAAGAGTGGCCCCTCTGCAGCTCAGTTCCTGGCCAGCACTGCCCTGGTGACACTCAGCAGCCCTGCTTCTTATCTAATGGCTTTGCCTTTTACGTTATCTATCTTATTTTCAACTCCTGCCATTTTCTCATTTCCTCACTGCAGCCCACCCTGCCTGCAGGGCTGGAATGATGTCTTCTCATTCGGTCTGCACTAGCAGCAGGCAGCCAGCTGATTTGCTCTGAGCTCCTAAAGCAGAAGCCCCTGAACAATTACATGAGACTCAGCGCCCAAGGCTGAATCCTGCTGGCAGCTTCCTCTGTCCTCCTCATTCTCCTGCTGGAATGGGAGCACTGTGGCTTTTGCCTCTTAAAACTCCTTATCAAGCAGTTGTGCAACCATGGTGCCTGGCTGCTGCAGTTTGTGGTCCAAAATTTCAGCATCTTCTGGCCCCGTCCAGGTCTGGGCTGAGCCCCAGGGGCTAACGCTCTTTCAACAGTGAGGACAGGTACCACTGACAGAGTGGCTGACAGCATCATCTGAAACCACTCAAGGATTTCTGCCTGTCAAATCCTCTCCCCGACTGCCAAAACCCTCAGGGACCACCCCACTGTTTGAAGATGGACAATGCACAGCATCATTTTGGGCAGGCTGCTTTTCACTGGAGTTTGCTGGTCTCTGGGGCAGAGGCTGAGAGCTGCAGCCGCTGCCCCTGCCTAGTGCCATAAAATCTGTCAAAGGGGCAGAGCCCACACAGAGGAAAGCCACCAGTCATTCTTTCCACAGTCAGCTCCACAGCTCACATGGTTTTCTTTCCTGACAGCAGATAACTTCTGCTGAATGTCTTTCACATTGCATGGGCATTTTCCTCACACCTGCCATTGCACCGTTTGTCACACAGCATTTCAAGCTTCCTTGCCCAAATCTGGCACAAAGGAGGCTTCCATCAAGAACTGGCTGGTTAAAACCCGTAAAAATTTGAGTCCATACCCTGTTGTTGGTCGTCATCATTGCCAGTTTGAAGCTTAAGGCCTTAACCTTTGATTTTCTACTTCTTAACAGTAAATTTACCTTTTCATTGGCGCTGAGACATTTGTCTCGGAAAACCTTCAGGGCAAAGGCACCTCTAATTTAAATTCCCTACACGTATACACATTATAGATACACCTACAGATGCATCTGGACCTGTCATATACACACAGAGACAGCTGTACAAGAAGGAAATTCAAACTGCACACTAGCAACTCTGCCTGTCCCCACTGCACCCTGCTCTCCTGTCTACCTGTCAGCCAGGACTCTGCCTGTGAGGAAGCCAGGCATGATGTGACAACCTGTCACTGCCCTAAGCACTGGACAGGAAGGCAAGAAGGTGTACTCACTGCTGCTGGCAAGCAAAGCAGAGCTAAGGATTTTGAAACTGGCAGTGAATTTGGTATAACAATGAAAAAAAAATCAAAGATAAAAATGTCTTCAATTTCAGTAAAACTCCCACAGCAGACCAAGGTCAGTAAGGGAAAAACAAACGAACAAACATCGTACAAACCAACCAACCACTTACAGGGTGTGAATCGTGTTTTGCATGCTTCCAAGTGGGATGCTGCTGCTGCTGGGCTGACTTTGGCCACTGTATTATGAAGCTGCCTCCCAAAAAGCCTTAGAATGTCCTGTGAAGGCAAACACATGCCTACAGACCCCGGCAAACTGCTTGATCTGAGATAGCTCCATCATTTCATGTAGGAATCAGAGAAGCCTGAAAACACTTCTTTATTCCCTAACATTCATATGTGCAGAAAACACCTGCACCAGCTCCTCAGTCACAATAACGCTGGCGATGAGAACGAGATGGGAGAGCATCGACTGCGAAAGGCTATCACTGTGTTTAACTGATCAGCCCAAAAGCACAGGGTGGAAACCGAATGCTGCCTCCAGAGCTGGCTGGCACAGACTGGAAAAACTTGCTCCTGGTTGCTTGATTTTAAACAAAACCTACAGTAGCTCCCATTGTTTATTTGCTTTCCCCCCTCTAGACTAGACAGCATGTGGCTTACGAGCCACACTGATAGATGCGATAAAGCCGCTGCCAGATCTGATTGATGACGGCTCTAGGAAACGCTGTGAAGGTCACACTGCAGCTCCCCCTCTGCAGCTGCTCCTGCTCAGCAGTGTTACAGCCAAATAAAATCTGGATCTGCTAATTGCTAATAACAGGGAAATCCCCTCCTTACCTTGCCTTCTCTTCCAGTTTTGAACAAGAGGAACGCCGTAAGTGTGTGTAACTGATGAGGGACCAGATTAAGTCCCAAAGAGATCCTTACACGAACTTTAATGGACACGAAAATCAAATAAAGTCCACCCACAGCAACTGGCAGCGTCTGAAGCCAGTACATCATAGTTTAGCATGACAGTGGCATCTAAGAGAGCCTTCACTCTTTGCTTCTCTGCAGAACTGAGATAACACACCACTAGATACCCTCTGTGAAGCAGTGCTAGCTCTGTCTCTGAATGAATGCCTCTGAAGGCATTAATTAAGCTACCTTCTCAAAATCCATTCATTTAGATGAACTAAACAAGCATGCTCCTTCAAAGTGGCTACCAGCTCAGGCTAAGTTCAGCAAGCCAGGACATCAGCCAGTCAAGCAGGACACCCAAAGCTTGTTTTTCCATCAATGTTTAGCTGTGATTAGGGCAGCGATAAGAGACTTGGGGGAATTCACAAACATATAATGACAGTCCCCTAATGAATAATGCATAATTAGTGCAACTCACAGCGATTACCTCACGTACACAAAGTGCTGTATTTCTGGGGGGTAAAATGCTGTTATCTCTGAGGTATCAGCTACTCTCAGGATTACACTTGAAACCACATGTGTAGTCTTTTCTGGCACATAGTATTCATGGATGGAAATAGTTTTTATTCAGCATTTTGTGCTCATCAAGATTTTGGCACAACAGAACATCTGTCCTAGAGAAAGGCAGCCTTCATCAGCTGAAAGATGCATGATGGCAGAGAAATGCTGGCAGCAGAAAGCCCTCCAAGCAGTCAGAAAATCCCACCACTATGTCACCATGGAAGGATTAATGCAATGATATATATATATTTTTAATTGTTTATTTTACAGCTTAGGAAAGGGATTTAAAGTAGATATTCTTATACAGTTTGGCTTATTTTACTGACAAACACACATCACCAACTTTTAAGACACCACTGCATGTAAAGAGCAGCATCTATACAAAATCAAACTTCTTTTGGTAAGTCATCTTAGGAGCTTCTTTCCTCGATGTCTTGATGGGCACTGGTAAACTACACAGCAGATATTGATTTGTCCTTTCCACAGCCTAGTGTAAGAAAGGTGATCACCTTCATCAGCTCTCTGTCAAGCTTGCTCAGCACTTTGAGCAGTCGAATCTTACCACGCACCACATGTAGTGACCAACTTTTTGTTAAGGTGGCAGAGCGGTAGCGGATAGCAGACAAATAACATTTTGGCCACTCAGGATTTAACTTCTAACTGCATCTGAACATTAGGGATCATGTCTTAAAAGCTTTACTTGTTACCTGCCATCGGTTATCCCCCTTTCCACAAACCCCAGTGATGTTCCTGCCTCACTTCATGATGTACAGAGTCAAGAGTCAGCTTTCAATCAGCGAGCAGAAGCAGCTTAACTTGGTATTTTATGGTGCTGTTGTACATGCAACACAAAGCCTCCACGCACAGGCAGAGGGGCAGGAGCAGCCCGAGTCACGCTGGGTAACCCCTGCATGATTGCAGCTGTGTGTTCTCCTACTTGCTCACAGTGCTGGCAGCCTGTTCGCAGCATTTCCTTATACAGACACTCCCCAGAAAGAGATCTGGTGTGATAGTAAAAACTTAAGTATGCTGTAAGGCCAGGTTAGGATGTCTCACAGCAGGAAAGCTAACTCCTCCTACATTTCAACAGACAACCCTAATAGATGGAGGCAGACATTCAAGACTCAGCTTTTTCAGTCGTGGTTCAGAGGTCACAGTAACTCTGCAGTCCTTGAGTTGACTTCTGTTTTTAGAATCATAGAATCAGTCAGGGTTGGAAGGGACCACAAGGATCAGCCAGTTCCAACCCCCTGCCATGGGCAGGGACACCCTACCCTAGAGCAGGCTGGCTACAGACTCATCCAGCCTGGCCTCAAACACCTTCAGGGATGGGGCTTCAACCACCTCCCTGGGCAACCCATTCCAGCCTCTTACCACTCTCATGCTCAACAACTTCCTCCTCACGTCCAGCCTGAACCTACCCATCTCCAGTTCTGCACCATTCCCCTTAGTCCTGTCACTCCCTGATAGCCTAAGAAGTCCCTCCTCAGCTTTTTGGTAGGCCCCTTTCAGATACTGGAAGGCCACAAGATGGTCATCTGGGAGCCTCCTCTTCTCCAGACTGTACAGCCCCAACTCTTTCAGTCTGTCCTCAAAGCAGAGCTGCTCCAGTCCTCTGCTCATCCTCATGGCCCTTCTCTGGACACACTCCAGCAAATCCATATCCTTCTTGTAATGGAGGCTCCAGAACTGGATGTAGTACTCCAGGTGGGGTCTCAGCAGAGCAGAGTAGAGGGGGAGAAGCACCTCCCTCGACCTGCTGGCCACACTTCTTCTGATGCAGCTCAGGATCTTCAACTGAGAGCCTAATAACATTTTGTATTAGAGTATATTAGCCTGGAGTGATACCTGCTGAGTGTGCAAGGCTGCCCAGCCCAGACAGCTCCTGTGCCAGATGAAACACTCTATTTGTCAACAGACTAGATGAATCAGAGGAAAGTCAGAGTCATACCAGCAGCTAGGTGTCATTCACCTCCACACCAAGTTGAATTGTGTAACTGAAAGGGATGCACAAATGTTTTAGTGTCACTAAAGCCGTAACAGCACAGACTGAACTAAACCGTGCAGGAGTTTGGAAGTCTAAGTCCTTGCATCCCACTACAGCAAAAGATCTCTTGCAAGTGGCTACAAAGCACATCCGTTGCCGCTCCTCACAAAACAAAGAGCACAGCTTTGAACAATGCAGTTAACCAGGCAGGCTCCTGGATACCACACTGACACTGCCCAGCGCAGCAGGCACCAAACTTTGGAAGAGGGATGGAAACTGAATCAGTAGACTCCAGATGGCACAAACCAGCCCTAAGACCGCTGCCTCTTTGTCCTGGGGCACTGTCTCCAGGAAGCCTGAACTGAGCAGCAGCAGCAGGGCAGGACAATTCCTGATCTGACCTTACAAGCAGGTTCTCTCTGCACCACTGAAAGGAACAGCACAATATGCCGTGTGTGTACCAAACACAGTCTGCCCCAGTGTTTATTTGTTTACACCCCTGACAGTGTGCCCTAAATTTGAGAGCTTCAGGAGATGAAACTGAAAAACCTCTCTACAAAGACCACAAGATTTTAAGAGTGAGAGCAGCCGATCTATTCAAGTGTGAATTTTACCCATCCTCATAGCCCCTGCTTCAGAAAACACTGCAGTTCCAACCCCACAGATCTTCCAAATCCTTTCACCTAAAAATTTACCCAAGATCCAGCAACACCACCACATAACCATTTGAATCTTGCTGTTCCATTGCCTGGGAAACACCAAACAGTGTTGCACATCACCAACGGCAGTGAGTGTCTGCTCATTGTTCTGTGCACAGACTTGTCACCATGATCACAGGGTGTTTGGGTACACAAAGAAAAAACGTAGATGCTGCTTTTCAGAACCCGTTTCAAATTCTCCTTAAACCCATCTCTGTGTCCTATAGCTGCAGGAAGGCAAGACAGCTCTCCCTCCAGCAATTGTGCAGCATTCACTCCTCTTGCACCCCAGTTCCAAAAGGGAAAATGGACTATTGAAAACGAGAAAGTAAAACGTGCAGCTCTCCCTATGGAAACCAGCAGGAGGCACAAGGGATGACTGAAGGGTGCCAGGCGCCCATGTAGGGAAGCACTGATGGATGGATCCATCTGGCTGCCAAGCCGTTCCCTTGTCCCCTTGCACCAAACCTTTCTGGAGAAGCAGGGAAAAAGAACTTCACATCACTGTTTTCATGAAAGAAAAAAGTGGTCCTGTAGCACTGGGAGCAAACAGCGACAGCACCTGCGAAAGTGAGATACTAGACATGGAAAACACCTCCCAAGCCATGCTGTGACATTTTTTTCCCCATGGAACAAAACAAAACAAAAAAAGAACTGCACAAAGAACAGCAGAACCCATCTGCTTAGGGAGCCCTGGCCTGCAGTACAACATTTAATTAGATCTTCCTGGTTTTGAGATGTATCATTTTAAGAGTCACTACAAAGGTATGAGTAAAAAAACAGGCAAAGACAACACCAAGTGCTGGCATCAAACTGATCATGGAGGATCCACAGGGGAGATTAGTGAGATATTTCTCTGTTCCTGACATCTGCCTTGTCTTGCCTTTCAGAGTGCAAGTTATCTACACTGCCTTTCTGGGCAGGTGGATGCACGATGCCTGCCTGAATCCCCTCACCTCCTCCAACTCCGCAGCCTGCAGTCTCTGGAGCACCGTCTGCTTCTGGCGCTTTATCCAGCTCTTCTGCCGCCTTATTATTTCCCTACCGCCTAAATGTTTGGCAAGACTCCTCTGTCCTCCCCACACAAGAGGCACAAGCGCACAGAGACGTCAAAGTTCAAACGCTGAGTTTCCCAAAACCTCAACCCAGGTCGCAGTGCAGAAGCCGCTGTCTGCCAGCGGCAGGCTGCTGGAGCTGTAACCTCCGAGACAGGAAATCAAGAGGAGGGGGCCGGGTGGGGAAGTCATTAGGACAGATCTGGAGGGATGATTCTTTTCGCCTTTGCCCTCAGTGAATCCAGGACTGTAACATGATGCAATCTCTCGGCTACGATGAAACGGCTTCGAATGACAAAGTCTGGGGAGAGAGAGCCCACCTCCTCCCACCCTAACGGCAGAAAACACTGAAACTCGCAGCTGTACAAAGCAGCAGGGCTGCTGCCAGGCCGGTACTTTTCGCCACCAGCACAGGATGCGAGTTTCGGGATGCCAAACCGGGTGGGGGTTCGTTGCGGGTGTTTTCGTTTGGCTGGATTTCTGCGGGTTCCAAGCCGGGCTGAGGCTGCAGGGCGCAGCGATGCCGGGGCCCGGCGGGGAACAGCAGCCGCCGGAGCTGCCTCTGCCTGATGCCCGGGCTCCCTCCCAGCTTTTTCCATGTGTTCCTCTCGGCCAAGAAAACGAGCGGGACCGTTGGTTTGTTTTGGTTTTGTTTTTTTTTTTCCAAGCTTCTTTTTTTTTTCCCCTCAGTAAGCTCATAGCTTTCCCAACACGGAGCTGCCAGGAGCAGCCTCGGCAGAGAAAAAAGCCCCTTTTATGAATCCAGCCCTTCACCCTCCCTCATTTTTTTTTCTCCTCTTTTCCCTCCCCAGCCCGTGGATCTGGGGAGAGAGATGCTGCCTAGAGGCAGAGAGGATCTTCCTACCTTTCCTGCCGTCCTGCCGCGGCTGCCGGCACAAAGCGGGGTCCGGGCAGCTCCGGGGCCTGGCGCAGCTCCTGCCGCGCAGGGTAGCCCCGCCGAGCGCAGCCGACACCGCGCCGCGCCGGGGAGAGGCGGGGAGAAGGCGCGGAGGCGGTGTCGGCCTGCCCGCTCCAACCGCCCCCGGCCGCAGGGAGGGGACACGGGCCGAGGCGGGGCGACAGGAACAAAGGCGCGGGGGGAGCGGACACGCAGCAGCCTCTGGATGTGGGGAAAGGGGCAGGTGTGTGCGGCAGCTGCCGGGTGCGGCACAGGATGGGGTAGGGGGGCAGGTGTGTGCGGCAGCCCCCGGGCGGGGGGAGCAGGACGTCTGCGGAAGTGCAGAGCTTCCTCCCGGGCAGGGGCAGGTGAGTCGAGGTGCGCCGCTGGGAATCGGATGCTGGCAGTTCAAATATGAGCTTCCTGCCCTAGAGCAGCACGTTCTGAGTGGGTGGAGGCCTGTTCTAAATGTTGCAATATCGTAAAACTGTTTGGGTTAGAAAAGACTCCTAAAATGATCAAGTCCATCCGTTAATCCAGCACTGCCAAGTCCACCGCTTAAACAATGCCCCTCAGCACCACGTCTGCACAGCTTTTCGGTCCTTCTAGGAACAGGGACTCCAGCGCTGCTCTGCCCGGGGCAATCCCAAGCACACATCCAGGCTGGGCAAGGAGTGGCTCGAGAGCAGCATGGAAGAGAAGGACTTCAGGGTGCCATAGAATCATAGAATGGTTTAGGTTGGAAGGGACCTCAAGGATCATCCAGCTCCAACCCCCTGCTATAGGCAGGGACACCTCCCACTAGAGCAGGTTGCTCAAGGCCTCATCCAGCCTGGCCTTAAACACCTCCAGGGAGGAAGCATCCACAACCTCCCTGGGCAACCTGTGCCAGTGTCTCACCACCCTCACTGTAAAGAACTTCCTCCTAACATCCAGTCTAAATCTCCCCTCTTCCAGCTTAAACCCATTCCCCCTCGTCCTGACATTACCAGACCTTGTCAATAGTCCCTCCCCAGCCTTCCTGTAGGCTCCCTTCAGATACTGCAAAGCCACTCTAAGGTCTCCTCGAAGCCTTCTCTTCTCCAGGCTGCAGAGCCCCAACTCTCTCAGCCTGTCCTCATAGCAGAGCTGCTGCAGCCCTCTGAGCATCTTCGTGGCTCTCCTCTGGACTGGCTCCAGCAGTTCCATGTCCTTCTTGTGCTGGGGGCTCCAGAACTGCACACAGGACTGCAGGTGGGGTCTGAGGAGAGCAGAGTAAAGGGGCAGAATCCCCTCCCTTGCCCTGCTGCCCACACTGCTCTTGCTGCAGCCCAGCACAGGGTTGCTGTCTGGGCTGCATGTGCACACTGCAGGCTCATGTTGAGCTTTTTGTCACCCCAGACCCACAGATCCTTTTCCTCAGGGCTGCTCTCAGCCATTCACCACCCAGCCTGTATCTGTGCCTGGGACTGCGCCGACCCAGGTGCAGGACCTTACACTGTCAGTGTAAGTCAGTGACAGACTCCCCATGAGCCAGCACTGGTCGCTGGCAGCCCAGCAAGCAGCTGTGTGCTGGGCTGCATCCAAAGCAAGGAGAGCAGCAGCACAGGGAGGGGATTCTGACCCTCTGCTTTGTGCTGCTCAGATCCCACCTGCAGCACTGCTTCCAGTTCTGCTTCCTCCAGCATAAGAGGGGCATGGAGCTGTTGGAGCAGGTCCAGAGAAGGCCATGAAGATGATCAGAAGGCTGGAGAACAACCCCCCACACACACACACCCCATGGTGACAGTTGGGGCTGTTCAGCCTGGAAAAGGCACCGGGAAGCTTTAGTCCAGCTGAGTGTTACTTACTTCAGCTATAACATTTGGAAGCACAAAGGTTCTTTTGTGAGAAAGGTTCATGGAGCATTCTACAAGCAAGTTCACCATACTGTACTGGCTTGTAGCCTCTGTTGTTGTACGTGTGTGTACATGTACTTTTGTGCACAATTCATTAAGGATTTTTAATTTTGGTTAATCAGATTGGGTTAGATCTGGCCAAGTTTGGTCTTCTGCCCTGTTTCATCCTCCTCAGTCCTTCCAATAGGGTGATACTCAAAGTAACAGGTTCAACCAGGGGAAATAATCTCTTTATTCAGCATTCACACTCTCTGCCAACTAGGATATGCATGAGATCTCTATAACCTAAATCAGGACTGCTGAATTTGCAGCCCTATCTTGTCAGGACATATTGTTTACCCTAAAATCTCACTTTTAGCTGTTCTCTTTCATGTACGCCTTTGAGTATGGGCAGGGAAGGACTTGCCTACTACATGAGCTTCTCTAACAGCAGCAGCCTGCTCCCACCTGCCTTTTGTTCATTAAGCTCGCTGGGAGTTGGCAAGAGTGGGGTTTGGAGTAATTATAAGCAGTGATTTTTCTGGCAATATTAAAGGGTTTTGTCAGCCTTGGAAGAAAAACAACATAGCTCCTCTTCTCCTCAGTTCATTTGCTTTCAGCTATTGACATCTTAGAGCTACTTGATTTGACCTGTAAGGCATGACTGCTGGAGAAAACAACCCAGAAGGTTCCCTAAAAGCACAGCCCCTGGCTGCTCTGGTGTGTGTGCATGCATAGTGCCACTGATTGGTATGCTTGCAGTGAGCACATCCAGGATTTGGTGGCTTTACTGCCACTTGTGTGATAAACTTTAATGCACACATTACATTGAGTAACACTTGAGTGTGTAGGCTCTGCCTGCCCTGCGATGTTGTGTGGCAGCTCTGCATCTGTAAGCAAGGTGGTTGGTTCCAGCACCACTGAATTTCTTCCACAGATATGTCTTGAAGATCATAGATTCATAGAATCCCAGAATCAACCAGGTTGGAAGAGACCTCCAAGATCAGCCAGTCCAACCTAGCACCCAGCCCTATCCAATCAACCAGACCATGGCACTAAGGGCCTCATCCAGGCTTTGCTTCAACACCTCCTGGGACAGTGACTCCACCACTTCCCTGGCCCATTCTAATGCCAATCACTCTCTCTGCCAACAACTTCCTCCTAACATCCAGCCTAGACCTCCCCTGGCACAACTTGAGGCTGTGTCTCCTTCTTCTGTTGCTGGTTGCCTGAGAGAAGAGACCAACCCCACCTGGCTACAGCCTCCCTTCATGTAGTTGTAGACAGCAATGAGGTCTGCCCTGAGCCTCCTCTTCTGCAGGCTGCACACCCCCAGCTCCCTCAGCCTCTCCTCACAGGGCTGTGCTCCAGGCCCCTCACCAGCTTTGTTGCCCTTCTCTGGACACATTCCAGTATCTCAACATCTCTCTTGAATTGAGGAGCCCAGAACTGGACACAGGACTGAAGGTGTGGCCTGACAAGTGCTGAGTACAGGGGCAGAATAACCTCCCTTGTCCTGCTGACCACACTGTTCCTGATCTAGGCCAGGAAGCTCATTGGCAAAGAACCAAAGATGAGAAATAGTCATCACAAGGCTGGCAAGAAAATAAGGGCCTTATAGCCTATGCCAGATGAGGAAGTGAGATAACAAGGGGGTTGTCCTTAGGCTGCTGGAGAGATTGGTAAGAACTGCTTGTCTTCTGGTGGGAACTCCATAGGGCCTAAAAATAGGCCATCTGTCTCAGAAGCAAACATCAGGCAACACAAACAATTCCTTTGGAAGATAAACTCTAAAGCTGAAGGGCTCAAACATCAGGTTTGTTGTTTGGTTGTTTTTTTGGTTTTTTTTTTTTTTCAGTTCAGATTCTTAGTTCTCAGAGTGCTGCATTTTAAAATGACATTTCCCACCCCCAGTTCTGGGTTTATACATTCCCTAAGCTACTTCAGCTGCAAGCCAGTCCTTAGCGGTTCAGTGAATTTCTTTCCCGTGAGTCTTTAAAACAGTATTTAAATCCAAGTTTGATTTTTATGGAACTAAAAGGAGCAGCATACAACTCACCTCAAACACAAGAGCATCAAAATAAATCAGTTGATGACTGAGGAGTTTCTTGCATGGAAAACAAAGTCACGTCATTAATTGGAACTCTCTGGTCCCCAGCAACTGGACATCATAGTTTGCACCCTATAGAATCATAGAATGGTTTAGGTTGGAAGGGACCTCAAGGATCATCCAGCTCCAACCCCCTGCCATAGGCAGGGACACTTCCCACTAGAGCAGGCTGCTCAAGGCCTCATCCAGCCTGGCCTTAAACACCTCCAGGGAGGAAGCATCCACAACCTCCCTGGGCAACCTGTGCCAGTGTCTCACCACCCTCACTGTAAAGAACTTCCTCCTAACATCCAGTCTAAATCTCCCCTCTGCCAGCTTAAACCCATTCCCCCTCATCCTGACATTCCCAGACCTTGTCAATAGTCCCTCCCCAGCCTTCCTGTAGGCTCCCTTCAGATACTGCAAAGCCACTCTAAGGTCTCCTCAAAGCCTTCTCTTCTCCAGGCTGCAGAGCCCCAACTCTCTCAGCCTGTCCTCATAGCAGAGCTGCTGCAGCCCTCTCAGCATCTTCGTGGCTCTCCTCTGGACCCGCTCCAGCAGTTCCATGTCCTTCCTGTGTTGGGGGCTCCAGAACTGCACACAGTACTCCAGGTACTTCTTAAACCATTCATCTTCTAACAGAAAGCAGTAGAAGCCAAACTGATATAAATTCTCACACCCCCCACCTCAGAGCTCTTAAGTTCAAGAGCAAACATCCATGCATTAGCATTTGGCACCTGACATTTTCAAAATGCTATGCTAAGATCCTCTCATTATTTGCATGTCAAACCCCCAGCACCACTGAAGAGCAGCTCTGTCTTTGGGTAGCACAGATTGAAAACTACAAAGTAATCCTGCTCTCATTATTTCTTTTTTTTCAAGTTAAGGTTGAACACACTGGGAGAGGATCTCCTGTAAATCTCACCTCCTTGCCCCTGCTTTCTCTCAATTCAGGCAAGACTGGGCCAAAAATAGGAGCTCAGCCCTCTCCTGCCTCTTTTTTTCACTGGCATTGCTCAGCAAGGTACGAAACTGTACAGCTGCCCTCTCCTTTATCACCAGGATGGGGGAGCAGGCAGTTCTCCAACTGATTGCCTGTCAAAACAGTGCCTGTGTGATTCTGTTGAAAATATCCATGGTTCAGACAAACAGAATCATAGAATCATAGAATCAACCAGGTTGGAAGAGACCTCCAAGCTCATCCAGTCCAACCCGGCACCCAGCCCTGTCCACTCAACTGGACCATGGCACTAAGTGCCCCAGCCAGGCTTTGCTTGAACACCTCCAGGGACGGTGACTCCACCGCCTCCCTGGGCAGCCCATTCCAATGCCAATCACTCTCTCTGCCAACAACTTCCTCCTAACATCCAGCCTAGACCTCCCCTGGCACAACTTGAGACTGTGTCCCCTTGTTCTGTTGCTAGTTGCCTGGGGGAAGACCTGGCTACAGCCTCCCTTCAGGTACTTGTAGACAGCAATGAGGTCTGCCCTGCGCCTTCTATTCTGAAGGCTGCACACCCCCAGCTCCCTCAGCCTCTCCTCACAGGGCTGTGCTCCAGGAAGAGACACAGGCTGTGTCTCTTCCAACCTGGTTGATTCTATTCTATTCCAGTCCATATAATAAGATTCAGAACCAGAAATCAGGGGTATCCAGACTCCTAACAAACGGCAAAGACATCATAGCAGAGACACTCCCTCTTCCTGAAGCCTTGAGTCACCTGTGGGGTACACTGCTTGGGTCTGCTTTGGGTTTGCAGAGTAGTCAAGATGTCAAACACTGACAGGAAGAGAACACCTTAAACCATGCAAGTGAGAGCACTTAGAACCACACACAACTACTCACTTCTCTTAGCTGCAACTCACAGCGACGGTGGCTGTGAGGGGGGAACAATAATTAGCTGCATTAATCCAACACACTTTCATTTTCTGTGGGTGCTTCCTTACCAGTGAAATAAACTACTGAGACCCAAGGTTTCAAAGATGTGCATTTTTATGCCCCATTTTCTAGCAGGACGTAGATTCATAGATTCATAGGATGGTTTATGTTGGAAGGGACCTTAAAGATCATCCAGTTCCAACTCTCTTACCATGGGTAGGGACATCTTCCACTAGACCAGTTTGCTTGAGGCCCCATCCAGCCTGGCCTGGAACACCTCCAGGGAGAGCAATCTATTCCACTATTCCACCTCCCTCGTGTAAAGAAAAAAACTTGTTCCTAACATCCAAACTAAATCTGCTCTTCTATCATTTCACACCATTGTCATCCTATCACTGCAGGCATTTGTAAACAGTCACTCTGCAGCCTTCTTGTAGGTCTCCTTCAGGTATTGGAAGGCCATTAGGTCTCCTCTTGAGATTTAAATTACAGAAAAGTGGTATATAGAAAGAGAGAAGTGAGACGAAGGCTCCAAAAGCCTGAGACAGGACCTCGAGCTGCCCAGGGAGGTGGTGGAGTCACCGTCCCTGGAGGTCTTCAAGCAAAGCCTGGATGAGGCACTTAGTGCCACGGTCTGGTTGATTGGCTAGGGCTGGGTGCTAGGTTGGACTGGATGATCTTGGAGGTCTCTTCCAACCTGGTTGATTCTATTCTACTCTATTCTATTCTATTCCTGAGAACCTGTGAGGATCTGGTTATACCTCAGAGGTGGCCTGGAGATGAAGAAGAAATGCAAGCCTGGCCTCAGAGGGTTACTAGATTCCAGGTAGCTTTCTCATAGCCATGTATTTTCCTGTTTCTGCAATTCCAGTTTTCAGAGTTCTCCCCTGAACCGCAAGGAAAAGAAATAGCAGAAGGTCAGACAAAAATGTCCAGCCTTCTCAGACAGCTCTAATGGCAATCTGGCATGCCTGGTTTCCTATCTGGAATTGTTGGCTAGATACTCCTCAGCAACCACAAAAATCCATGCGTTCCTTTGTCTTGCAAGACTCTGATGATGAAATAAGTTGGCTTCTTTCATTGCTGTGTTTGAGACATGCCTGCTTTAAAATACATGAGGTGAGGATTAGGTCACACGTCAGGGATGTCCTGCACAGCTGAGACACATGCTTCAGATCCGACTATGAAAATCAACTCTGACAGAATTCCCTTGCTTCTTGTACACAAATCAAAGCAGGTTCCTGCAGGAGCTACACTGATCCTTGTGCCCTGAGTAGCTGTGCTTACACTTGCCGAAGTGCTGCGAGACAGCAACGCCTCCAGCACAAGGATAGAGAAGAACATCTTAGTAACTCTAAAGAGCATTATCTAAAACACAGCTGATGATTTGTGGAGCCTCTCAGTTTGTTCCTGCCAATGCTGGACCATGCAATCAAATGGAATATGCTGGCAAAGATTTCTCTCATCGCTCTGAAATGCATTTTCCCTTCCAAAATGCTATTGCAGATTAGCATATGGAGCTCTAGAAACACACCTCGGTATCAATTATGCACATGCTGCTCTAGCTACGTTTAACAAGGCACTCCTGAAAGAAGACTTTGTGACTACAGTTCCAATTTGCAGATTTTAAATGGGGAAAATATGACAAATTCTAGAAGCAGCAATGTTGCATTTTTTGGGGATGCCATGCTCTGGTTTACAGAGTTTAGGTGATCGCAGGATGTTAGGGATTGGAAGGGACCCAAAGAGACCACCAAGTCCAACCCCTCTGCCAGAGCAGGACCATACAGTCTAGCTCAGGTCACAGAGGAACACATCCAGACAGACTTTGAAAGTCTCCAGAGAAGGAGACTCCACAACCTCTCTCTGGGGAGCCTGTTCCAGTGCTCTGGGACACTCACAGTAAAGAAGTTCCCCCTTGTGTTGAGGTGGAACCTCCTGTGCTGCAACTTACACCCATTGCTCCTTGTCCTGTCCCAGGGAGCAGTGAGCAGAGCCTGTCCCTGCCCTCCTGACCCCCAGCCCTCAGATACTTTTAAACATTTATCAAATCCCCTCTCAGTCTTCTCTTCTCCAGACTAAGCAGCCCCAGGTCCCTCAGCCTTTCCTCATCAGGCAGTGTTCCAGTCCCCTCATCATCCTTGTAGCCCTCCACTGGACCAGGGCTGTAAGTGGTGCTATAATTCATTGCTGGGTTTCCTGTGATGTACAACTCAACAATGAATTACAGCACTACTTATTTTATGGCCCTTTTACCCTGCTATATTTGGCTGGTGCCAAGCTAATGCAAATCACCTACTAATTACATTAATATCATAGGAAGATCCCATCCAGAGCAGCACTACAATCAAAGAATTACACACACATAACACCCCACCAAAGTCATTGAGTTCTATCTTTCTTTTAATGATTTTTTTTTCCTTTTTTAAACATTTTTATCATCAGACAAAACATTTAGGTCATGAGAAAATATTTATTTCCAACAGCACAGACTTTGAAAGTTAGTTGGAAGAAGGCAAGTTGAATGCTATGTGTTTTCCAATGCTGGGTCAGTTGAAGAAGTGTTGTAGTGCATATAGTAACCTTAAGGAAATGCAGAAAGACAAAGTGAAGGAGGAAGTGAGTACAAACATTCAAAGGCAGTAAAAATGCAGAATACTGACACATGGCTGAAAAAAATAATGTACTTCTTTTCCTTACCCTCTCTCAGTACCTCACAACACTTGCAACTCACTTTAAAGCATTCTTTGTCAGCAACCACACCTCTCACCGCATGAAATCATTTCATAGTCATTCAGCTGGAATCGTAGAATGGGTTAGGTTGGAAGAGATATTGAGGTCTAATGCTCATATCAAACGCTTGGATCTTGTTAGCTTTACCTGTTGTTTAAGACAGTCTCAAGGTACTGCACCGGTATCACACAGGTTTGGTGTTTTAAAACTGGTTTGTACAGAGACATGCAAAGAGTAACGCATGAGGCTTTCACCTAGGAGATTATAACTGGATGTATTACTGATAGGAGCACACCAAGCTTTTTCTGTTTGGTTACATTTTATGCTGAACCCTTCCATTCCCACACCTACCGATTGCCATCGCGGATCTCAGGGCAAATTGTGCACAGCCAGGAAGTGGAGGAAGAATGTCCTTCCTTAGGACATACACTGATGAAAAGAGTTCTTTTACAGATAGATAGATAGATAGCTCTACCTACATCTAATCAAGGTTGTATGGCATATTGATCAGCAAGAAATATATATATATATAAAAGTTCTCCAAACACCCCAGACCAGCAGGAAAACACAGTCAGCTGGCACAACACACTCTCAAACCAGTTCTATGTAAGGCTTCAGTTTTCCTGATGAATGGGACTACCTTTTTAAGTAGGTCTGCATACATTTTACTCCTCGTACTGGTTCTGTGTCACAATATATCCATAACAAAATAAAACCTCTCGTGTTGTAATTAAAGATAACTCATTACCTTCTAGACAAATCCTAGAAGAATCCTAGAATCAACCAGGTTGGAAGAGACCTCCAAGATCATCCAGTCCAACCTGTCACACAGCCCTGTCCAATCAGTGAGACCATAGAGTCAACCAGGTTGGAAGAGACCTCCAAGCTCATCCAGTCCAACCTGTCACACAGCCCTGTCCAATCAAGTAGACCATAGAATCAACCAGGTTGGAAGAGACCTCCAAGATCATCCAGTCCAACCTGTCCCACAGCCCTGTCCAATCAATGAGACCATAGAATCAACCAGGTTGGAAGAGACCTCCAAGCTCCTCCAGGCCAACCTAGCACCCAGCCCTATCCAATCAACCAGACCATGGCACTAAGTGCCTCATCCAGAACTGGAAAGGGACAGAGATTCCCCTGGGAGAAGGCAAAATCCTCAGGAACCCACAGCTCCTACACTGGGACAGGATCCCAAATCTTCTCACTCCAGCCTGCAGAAACAGAGGCGAGCGAGCAGGGAGACCTCAGCCCTAAGCACTGAGCTGTGTCACCCTGAACGAGCCCAGAGGACCTCCTCCCAGGCCAGCCCTTCCCAGGAGAAGGCAACGAGAGCCAAAGGTTGACTTACGACCTTTCAGAGAGCAGGCTGCGGCTAAAGATAAGAAATGGAATTAAGGTGCTTCTGTATTTTTGCTTTCAGTATTAAAAAATGTACCCCACAAAAAAAACCAACCAACTGCAGGAATTACTTGCCTGTGGCCATGCTTCTCTTTGGCTTTTCCCCATATCTTAACAGCAGGTGATAAGCCTGCTGGGAATGTTTTGTGGGAAAAAAAATGGTGGTGTAAAACTCAACGGGACAAACCGGTGGAATCCATCTCTTTTGTCACAGCTATGCTTTTCTTTTTGTTCTTCTTCCTCTTCCTGGCAGAATTTCTGGTTGCATCTGGCAATAACTGCAAGCCACAACAAACTTAAAGCTACTTAAGAGTTTTTGTTTTTTGCAGGTTGTAAACCAGGTAGGACCAGGAGTCGCTGACAAAACCAACTGGTCGTGCAAGGTTAGCGAAACCCTCCGCAGCCCAACGCGCCGCCACCTCATCCGTCCTGTTTCCCCCCCCCAACACAAACTGACACAATGAAGCTGGACAATGGTTCAACAGCAAGTGCATGTGATAGTTCTGGCAAGACTATTTCTGGTTTGATTAAGCACGTATTTTATCTGGGAGGGGGCTAGAAAAGCAGGGCCTTTTTCTTCAGGTCGTTTCGCTTCCAAAGTGCCAGACGGTCAAATTCCTCGATGCTCATTTTGAAGACTTCTTGGAACTCCTCGGGGGACAAATGCCTCTTGAAAAGGAAAATACAAGAGATATCATTAGGCTTGTCTGTGCACAGGAATATTTCTGCCCTTTCTAAGCTTTCAAACACACAGCAACACAAGGCACTAGGATTTGCATTTGAATGCCCAAATTGGTTCCGGAAATGACTGCATCGAAACCAAATGAGCTGAGGGCCATTGGGAAATGAAATTATTGACAGCACTGGTGACTTTTAGCAGGGGGGACAAGGATCTTTTCAATATGGTTCCAACTGAACAGAAGCTAATGTTTTGAGAGAAGAGATGTGGACATGCTGGAATATGTCCAGAGAAGGGCCATGAGGATGCTCAGAGGGCTGCAGCACCTCTCCTATGAGGACAGACTGAAAGAGTTGAGGCTGTTCAGTCTGCAGAAGAGGAGGCTCCCAGGTGACTTGCTTGAAACTCAAGACCAGGTTCAAGGTTGCCCTCTCCTCCCCAACTGCCTTTGATTTGCAGTTCCCTAAGTGCAGCTTTTCTTCCAGACACACCTGGAGCCCCAGCCTCAGCACCTTGAAGCACCACCTGCACCTAGAAGTTAGGTCCTCCAAAGCTGTTAAGCGCAAGAAATCCTTGAACGTGCCTCACAAAGCTTTTGTTTTTCTTCACAAATTTGAAAGCAAAATTTTACCTTCCCTTTATTAGCAATGAGTTTATCTGTGTGATGTCAATTACTCAGGGAAAACTAACAAAACTGTTTGTTGAGAAGCCGCTAGATTGCATAGAATCATAGAATCACAGAATCAATCAGGTTGGAAGAGACCTCCAAGCTCATCCAGTCCAACCTAGCACCCAGCCCTAGCCAGTCAACCAGACCATGGCACTAAGTGCCTCATCCAGGCTTTGCTTGAACACTTCCAGGGACGGCGACTCCACCACCTCCCTGGGCAGCCCATTCCAATGCCAATCACTCTCTCTGGCAACAACTTCCTCCTAACATCCAGCCTAGTCCTCCCCTGGCACAACTTGAGGCTGTGTCCCCTTGTCCTGTTGCTGGTTGCCTGGCAGAAGAGACCAACCCCCACCTGGCTACAACCTCCCTTCAGGTAGTTGTAGACAGCAGTGAGGTCTGCCTTGAGCCTCCTCTTCTGCAGGCTGCACACCCCCAGCTCCCTCAGCCTCTCCTCACAGGGCTGTGCTCCAGGCCCCTCACCAGCTTCGTTGCCCTTCTCTGGACATGTTCCAGCATCTGAACATCTCTCTTGACTTGAGAAGCCCTGAACTGACCAATGCTGAGTACAGGGGCAGAATAACCTCCCTTGTCCTACTGACCACACTGTTCCTGATCCAGGCCAGGATGCCATTGGCTCTCTTGGCCACCTGGGCACACTGCTGGCTCATCTTCAGCTCCTATCTACCAGCACCCCCAGGTCCCTTTCTTCCTGGCTGCTCTCCAGCCACTCTGTCCCCAGCCCATAGGGCTGCTTGGAGTTGTTGTGGCCAATGTGCAGAACCCTGCACTTGGGCCACTTCGATTATCTTGAATGGTCATCCTGAGTCCTTGTTGCTTCTCAATAATAATCATAATAAAAAAGACAGCCTTGGATTTTTTTTTCCTTGAGATTCCACATATTCAGAATAACAGTGACTAATATTTTGGAGCTGGGCCTTCTTTTTTCATTTGGCCAATGCTAGCACCACCCCACCATAAGCACTATGCACAGCATGGAACAAACAGGCCATGCATATTTGGCACGGGGATCCTGTTTCACATGGAAATGAGCAACAGCTGACAATGTGTCTTAGAAAAATCTTTCACTGACAGAACTTGATTCTGCTCGGCTTGGAACGGGGAGAAAGAAAAAACACCAATACAAAAATTTCTCTCTGCACTGAGTTAAGAAAAATAACCCAAAACATAAGGCCAGGTTGGATGAGGTCTTGAGCAACCTGCTCTAGTGGGGGGTGTCCCTGCCTACGGCGGGTGGGGTTGGAGCTGGATGATCCTTGAGGTCCCTTCCAAACTTGACCATTCTATGATTCTATGATTCCAGTAACTCAACATCTCTCTCTAACTGAGGAGCCCAGAACTGGAGGGATGTGGAGATGCTGGAGCCTGTCCAGAGAAGGGTCATGAGGATGCTCAGAGGGCTGGAGCACTCTCCTATGAGAACAGACTGAAAGAGTTGGAGCTGCTCAGTCTGCAGAAGAGGAGGCTCCTAGGTGACCTTCTTGTGGCCTTCCAGTATCTGAAAGGGGCCTACAAAAAAGCTGGGGAGAGACTTTTTAGGTTCTCAGGGAGTGACAGGACTGGGGGGAATGGAGTGAAGCTGGAGGTGGGGAGATGATAAAAGTAACAGCAGTAATCAGGGGTGGTTGAGTTTGATTTATAAGGAAAGACTAAGAGGGACTAAGTATGGATAAGCTTAACCAAATGATGACTAAGGGGAAATATGGTAACTGTCTACAAGTATTTGAAGGGTCTAAACCCCATGGGAATAGGCCAGTGTGATAACTTTGTGTTCCTACTTTTCTCTCTGTGTGTGGTGTTCAACGTTCCTTCATATAATCATAGAATCAACCAGGTTGGAAGAGACCTCCAAGGTCATCCAATCCAGCCTATCACCCAGCCCTATCCAGTCAACCAGACCATGGCACTAAGTGCCTCTTCCAGTCTTTTCTTGAACACCTCCAGGGATGGCAACTCCACCACCTCCCTGGGCAGCCCATTCCAATATCATATCATAGAATCAAGCAGGTTGGAAGAGACCTCCAAGCTCATCCAGTCCAACCTAGCACCCAGCCCTATCCAGTCAACCAGACCATGGCACTAAGTGCCTCATCCAGGCTTTGCTTGAACACCTCCAGGGACGGTGACTCCACCACCTCCCTGGGCAGACCATTCCAATGCCAATCACTCTCTCTGCCAACAACTTCCTCCTAACATCCAGTCTGTATCTCCCCCAGGCACAACTTGAGACTGTGTCCCCTTGTTCTATTGCTGGTGGCCCAGGAGAAGAGACCAACTCCCACCTGGCTACAGCCTCCCTTCAGGTAGTTGTAGACAGCAATGAGGTCTGCCCTGAGATTCCTATTCTCCAAGCTAAACCACCCCAGCTCCCTCAGCCTGTCTTCACAGGGTCTGTGTTCCAGACCTTTCACCAGCTTTGTTGCCCTAATGTTGTCTGCCCTGTTGCTGGGGCTTTCCCTAACCTTACACCTTTAAGACCTAGAGGCCCTTCCCAAACAAAGGCAGAGACAATGCACCACTAAGTCACAGGCTGATTTATCTCTCTTCTCAGCTATGTGAATATTACTTTATCTCAACCAAAGCATTACCTTGTCTCATTAGTCAAACAAAAGAAGGGAAATTGGGAATTATGCAGAGGGAATAGGGAGGATATTCACTGTGGTGTATGAGAGATGTGTGTGTCTAGTGATGCTTCACAAAGCCAAGAACATGATTTCTATTTAGGATTGGATCAGCTTAAACTATCCAGCTATGTTAACAGTGCATCCCTGGGCCATTAAAGGAATGGTCAAACTTATTCCAAACTTATTAGTAAGAGTAATATTAGTCCTTTTGGGTTTCTTCCACTAGTGCTGGCCTTGTTTACACAGGAAGTCTGGGTGTTTTACAGTGTGCTAGTAACCAACTCTTAATTCCCTTTGTGGCCCTTTGTTCATATTCAGGCAACTTGACTCAATCTGCTCTGCTCTGCATCAACAGCAAAGCTGGGCACTTTGCAGCCACTGAGGAGATCAGATGAAGGTCTCCTTCTGCCCATGCCTCTGAAGGGGCTGTGTTTAAGTGAGCTCAGTTAGGAAGTTGTATGGTGATGTTAACATGGTGCTACCTGAAAACCTTGCTTCAGGAGAAGGTGAGGAGTTCAGAGATGGTTCTCCAGTAAAAAGCCTGCTCTCCTGGAGCTCACAGCATGAGAACATCAGCATTTATGGACATATTTAAAGCGTGAAATTGCCACACTAGGAAGGACTACTGCAGCATATTGTTTTGATAAAACTGGATTAAGCTGAGGCTTGTAAAGTCAGGAGTGCTCAGTCTTTTGTTCTGGACAGCATTTTGTGTCAGCTTGCATGGGAAAACAGAAAAAGGCAGAGGGAGCCAAGGTCAGTAAAGTGTTGAGGATTCACCAGCCGTGTCCATGGCTCACAGCAGTGCCTTTGTATGGAAGAGCAGAGCCTTGTCTCCAGAAGCACAATCCCTCACCTGTGCCCACAGCACTTTGGATTAGAGATACAGGGTCACCACTCTGGACTCCCACGATGGGAAGCCCAAAGGTGGCCTGCAGCTTGGGAACTGAATGCTGCTGCTGTAATTCTTCACCGGGGCAACCTGGTCTAGCTGAGGATGCCTCTGCTGACTGCAGCAGGGGGGGCTGGACTAAATCACCTTCGGAGGACCCTTCCAACCTAGACCATTCTATGATTTTATAGGGCACAGGACCGTGTAGGAAGGGGCACCACACCTTGCTATCATGATGTAGCAAGCTCTCCCACAACACACTAACACAGAACAGAATTAAGCCACAAATGTTTCATTCTAAGACAGCACTAATCCAGGGCTGAGCTAAGTCTCTCTGCTGCCATGCAGCCACTCTAAACTCCTCACCCTCTGCAGACATGAGCAGTACAGATGCATGCTCATCTCTGAGCCTCTCAGACCAAAAGTAATTAATTGCACATTCAGATACTTGCTCTACAGAGTTATCTCAGACAGAATTGATGCTTTCCCTTCTAAATTAATGAGGCTTATCTCTGGTTTTCCTGTGGCCTGCTAAAAAGCCACTAATCATTCTGAATAGAGATATAATGTTTGTTTAATCCAATGAGATTCCTTTTCCCTGAGAATAATTGTGATTTTAATGAAATTCAGGGACCTTCATAACTAATACTTAAGAACATGGCACCAATGTGAGTAAGTCCCAGGAAGGGAAAAGTGCAATTAACCTCCAGCTATACTGCTGTAAGCTGTGACCAGCTCATGCTGCACAAGCCTGTGTATTCTGTGTCAGTAACGGGATGAGTCTCCATGTGAAAACCTGCTGATGGAGGAAATCCAGAGGGTACCATCATGATTCCTCAGGAGTCAGCACTGAACCAATGAACCACCTCTGGGATGGCAGGAGGTGATGAGTTGAAGACTAGAAAAATCCAAGTCCTAATTCCTAGAGGTCACAGAATCACAGCATTGTCAGGGTTGGAAGGGACCTCAAGCATCACCTAGTTCCACCCTCCCTACCATGGGCAGGGACACTTTCCACTAGATCAGGTTGCCCAGAGCCACATCCAGCCTGGCCTTAAAAACATCCAGAGATGAGGCTTCCAACCATCTCCTTAGGTGATCTGTTCCAGTGTGTCACCACCCTTATGGTGAAGAACTTCTTCCTAAGGTCTAATCTAAATCTCCGCTCCTCCAGCCTAGATCCATTCCCCCTAGTCCTGTCACTACCTAACACCCTAAAAAGTCCCCCACCAACTTTGTTGTAGGCTTCCTTCATATACTGGAAGACCACAATAAATCTCCTCAGAGCCTCCTCTTCTCCAAACTGAGCAACCCCAACTCTCTCAGCCTGTCCTCAGAGCAGAGCAGAGCAGCTCCAGCCCTCTGATCATCCAGGTGGCTCTTCTCTGGACACGTTCTAGCACCTCCAGATAGAATCATAGAATCAGTCAGGGTTGGAAGGAACCACAAGGATCATATAGTTCCAACCCCCCTGCCATGTGAAGGGACATCTCACACTAGATCAAGCTGTCTAGAACCTCATCCAGCCTGGCCTCAAACACCTCCAGGAACAAAGCTTCCACCACCTCCCTGGGCAGCCCATTCCAGAGTCTCACCACCCTCATGGTGAAGAAATTCTTCCTAACATCTGAATGGGTAGTCTGAATCTATCCATTTCTAGCTTTGTTCTATTTCCACCGCCCC
>WAAF01008840.1:35227-55442 GCA_013400475.1 Tricholaema leucomelas
CCTTGAGATACTGAAAAGCCACAATAAGGTCTCCTCAGAGCCTTCTCGTCTCCGGACTGAACAGCCCCAACTCCCTCAGTGTCTCCTCATAGGAGAGGTGCTCCAGCCCTCTGATCACCCCTGTGGCCCTTCTCTGGACACCTTCCAGCACATCTATATCCCTCTTGTACAGATATTTCCTGTAACAGGAGCTCCAGAACTGAACACAGTACTCCAGGTTGGGGTCTCATGAGGGTGGTGTAGAGGGGGAGAATCACCTCCCTCAACCTGCTGGCCACACTCCTCTTGATGCAGCCCAGGCTCTGGTTGGCTTTCTGGGCTGCAAGTGCACACTGGCAGCTGTTTCTCTTGTGCTCTTTGAGCCATTGTGTTCACAGGAAATGCCAGCTGAGCTACACTCAGCAGACTCCTCCAGCCAGGCTCTCTCTGAAGCACTGCTGTGCATTCTGCTCTCTGGTGCCATCTGAAACAGTTGTCCGCTTCTGCTCCTTCTTGTCAAGAGTCCTAACACTTCCAGCCTCTGATCCACAAAATCCAGGAGTAAAAGCTGCAGAATCTTTCCCAGAGCTTTCAAACTGCAATTTACTGGGAAAGATTAACTCAGGACCATTCATGTAAACAACCAAATCTCAGCTCTTCAGGGTGGGGCAGAGGCTTTGCTGGCTGGACAAAGTCATTTCTTGTATTAAGGTTTAGGAAGTTAGAAGCATCTCATCATTTGGAACAACAGCCTCCTCCCTCCACCAGTTTTTCTTCTCTCCCCACTCCTTCCACTCCCTTCTCCCATGCCTCTCCAAGTTAGCACAGATGTTACTTTCAGATGCCCAAGCATAAATTTCTGGAAAATTTCCTTCTTTTTTTGAATCTATGGAATTTTAAATCCTCTTTTTGCTTTCACAAGGTTTGCACTCTTCACCCTTCCTGCTGTTGCACTGCTGGGGCTCAGCAGACTTTTCAGAGGTTTCTTCTAAGCCTACTGCAGGGCTAATTACAAAGCCATAATTAGCCATGTGCCATGTTCCCAAGGGAGTATTGAATGTTATGCTCATCTATGGAGTAATTTAGCTGCATGTTCAATAAATATTTCAACTAGTAGTTGTGCAGCAGGGAAGGGAAAGTTGGGAAATGGCATGAGTTGCCACCTGATGACCTTCAAATGGTATCAGAATATAACCAGAAGGATATAATCAGGGGATGAGGCAGGAGGTGCTGCAGTTGTGGTTATGTGAGATGAAGGCACTTAGCCCCAACACTGAGCAGCTGCAGCACTTGTGCAACCAAGCCTTGGCATGAGGGGTAGATCTCCCTCACTCCTTTGCTTCCACATAATAATGTGGGTCCCCGAAAAGGCTTAAAGGGAGAGTGCAGCATAAGCACCGAGCTGCTGCAGCACTTGTGCAACCAAAGCCTTGGTATGAGGGGTAGATCATAGAATCACAGAATCAGTCAGGTTGGAAGAGACCTCCAAGATCATCCAGTCCAACCTGGCACCCAGCCCTACCCAGTCAACCAGACCATGGCACTAAGTGCCCCATCCAGGCTTTGCTTCAACACCTCCAGGGACGGTGACTGCACCACCTCCCTGGGCAGCCCATTCCAATGCCAATCACTCTCTCTGTGAAGAACTCCCTCCTAACATCCAGCCTAGACTTCCCCTGGCACAACTTGAGGCTGTGTCCCCTTGTTCTGTTGCTGGTTGCCTGGCAGAAGAGCCCAACCCCCACCTGGCTACAGCCTCCCTTCAGGTAGTTGTAGACAGCAATGAGGTCTGCCCTGAGCCTCCTCTTCTCCAGGCTGCACACCCCCAGCTCCCTCAGCCTCTCCTCATAGGGTTTGTGTTCCAGGCCCCTCCCCAGCTTTGTTGCCCTTCTCTGGACACCTTCCAGCACCTCAACATCTCTCTTGAATTGAGGAGCCCAGATCCCTAGCTCCTTTACTTCCACATAATAATGTGGGTCCCCCAGAAAAGTTTCCCAGGGAAAGTGCAGCATAAGCAGCAAGAAAATGAGTCTGGAAGCCTTCCCCATGCTGACATGACTCCAAGCATCTCTACAAGGTGCCTGGGTCTCTGGATCTATCTCATTTAGTATCTCAAGGTATCATGAAACTTCAGGGAGATGGCTGCATCCCACTCGGCACTACTCCTCCGGGGTACTGATTTTCCCTATCCCAGCTCCAGAGGACTTGGGGCAGCCACAACACGACTTGTACGAAGGACACTGTGGAGCTGAGGCTGTTATAAATTCAGACTCACTTACTGGAAACCAGTGCTAGAATGGTTGCAGCCCAAAATGGCTAGAACCCAGGGTGACTGTTGGATACAACAAAAAAACAGTAATGGAAAAAAAATCATCCCCAAACCAAACCCAGACAAGCAGTTTCGGGAGGAAAAGCATGTTTGAATTCATGTGAGGGCTCAGACCAAGACCGCACCCATGCTTAAATCTCTCCTTTCTGTTTACAAGAGAACAAGGTGGCAGAATGAAGCTTTGCTACTTGACATTCCAGAGTACTTTATTTTTTGTCCTCCTTGGCAATTGTTTCAGTGTGTCCTGGTTAAACAAAGAAGGAGCAGGCTCAAACAGAAGTGGAGTAATTTACTTTCTGCGGTGTTTGATAGGCATGAATGAATAATGCTTTTAACTCTGGCATGCAACAGAAAAGGCCAAAGAAGCTAAGATACATTAGATAAGCAAAAAAAGCAAATGAAAACACTAAAAGGTGGTTTCCAAATGGAAAACTCTAACTGTGTTTTGGCTTTCAAAACCACCAGCCTGTGACCTCAAAAGAAATCTTGCATTCTCTGATAAAAGCAACTGCAGGACAAAAAAAGAACCCAAATAAACAACAAACCAAACAAACCCAACCCAACCCAGTCTGTGCAGCTGGTCAGGACCCATCGATTGAGATGTGCAAGCACTGAACCCCACTGCTGTCACTGAACAGCAGGCAAACGATGGCCAAACTAAAAGTATTAGGTGTCTGCTTTCAGGAGCCCAAGGCTGAAATCATAGAATCATAGAATCAGTCAGGGTTGGAAGGGACCACAAGGATCATCCAGTTCCAACCCCCCTGCCACGCCCAGGGACACCCTACCCTAGAGCAGGCTGCCCACAGCCTCATCCAGCCTGGCCTTAAACACCTCCAGCCATGGGGCCTCAACCACCTCCCTGGGCAACCCATTCCAGGCTCTCACCACTCTCATGCTCAACAACTTCCTCCTCACGTCCAGGCTGAATCTCCCCACCTCCAGCTTTGCTCCATTCCCCCCAGTCCTGTCACTCCCTGACAGCCTAAAAAGTCCCTCCCCAGCTTTTTTGTAGGCCCCCTTCAGATTCTGGAAGGCCACAAGAAGGTCACCTGGGAGCCTCCTCTTCTGCAGACTGAACAGCCCCAAATCTTTCAGTCTGTCCTCACAGCAGAGCTGCTGCAGCCCTCTGAGCATCCCAGTGGCCCTTCTCTGGACATGCTCCAGCACATCCACATCCTTTTTGTAATGGGGGCTTCAGAACTAGATGCAGTACTCCAGGTGGGGTCTCAGCAGAGCAGAGTAGAGGGGAAGAATCACCTCTCTCAACAGTGCTTGAAAGAAAATTCAGGATTTTCAGTAGGCTCCCTAAGCCAAACTTCCTTTGGGAAGATAAACCCAAACCACCAAATCCAACAGGCCATGTGGAACAGCATTGGGAACCCTGCAGGTGAGGAGTGTGCTGCAGTGTGCCATCCAAAGGGGATACCTTAGTCCCTGGTAACTCAGGACTTCAGCTGTCCAAAGGAGAGAGGTTTCCTCCAGGACACTCATATTTAAGCCCTTTTCATTAAATGTTCCAAGAGGGACCAAATTCTGCTGTAAGAGCACCAAAAAATCCTGGTTTGGAATTATGTGTTTTGTTTCAGAGAATATACCAACTGAGCTGACTTAGGGGCTCATGGAGGCCTCCAAACCATGGGCAACTTGAAAGCGAGACCACATTCCTCAAGGCCTCAGTCCAGCTGAGTTTCGCATGCCTCTGGGGATGAAAACTTGACAGCCTCTCAGGCACCCTGCCCCAGTGCACTGCTCTGCCAGGGAGGAACTGTTCCCATACATCTAAGTGTAATTTCCCTTTCTGCAGCTTGTGACTGTTGCCTCTTGCCCATCCTCTGAGAAGGGTGATGCTTTTCTCTAGAATCCCTTTACTGCAAAGGTGAGCTGCTGACTCCATCAGGACCATCAGGGATTTCTCTGCCGAGCTCTTGCCCCCACCTTGTGCTGATGAAATGTGTTACTCTGTCACAAGTGCAGGAATCTGGATTTACTTTCACTGAACTTGGTGAAGTCTCTGCTGACCCATTCCTCTAGCCTGGCCAGCTCCCTCTGAGCAGAGACTGCTCACCTTATCTTCAACTGCTGTTCCCCCAAGTCTGTGTCATCTTCAAATGTGGTGGGAGTGCAACTGCTCTTCTTCAGAGTTCATCATCCAGCCCTGCGCTGCTGCTTTGCTGTGCTGAGCATTCTCTGCATTAACTCATTCCTCCCCCTCTCCCATTAGAACAGGAATGATGCTCTCTTCATCCACCTTAGAACCAACGGCCCTGCACTACAGAAAAGCTTCTACAGCGGTTCCTGGGCCAAACCTTTCTCCAGTGGCAATTCCTCGTATGTCTAACCAGCTTCTACCAGACAAAGGTCCAGGATACTGCTTCAAAAGCCAGGGTGCCAGCAATGCTTTTAGAAACCAGTAGGTTGGTTATTACCACCAGTTCTCAGTTCTCATGCTTTATTTCACTGTTGGCATAAGCATCTCCTGGAGGAGCACAAGGCACTGGGTCCTTCTGCCTTGCTGCTGAGGCAGAGCAAGCAAACCAAAGCACGCTGCGTGCTTGCAGGCTTAGGTAGATGTGTTCTGAGCAAAGAATTCCTGTTATTGTAATGCTTTTATTACCACTTGAGCCTTCCTAATCTCCAGATACCTCCTGGGCTTAGAAAAAATATGCATTTTTTTAACAAGAAAATGCTTTCTGTAATCCTTAAAACAAATTTCTTACAAGACAGCATCATCAAGAAAATACTCACAAGGGATTGAAGTTAGGAAAGCACCACCCCTTGGATTCCCCACCCTGCTGCAGCAGTCCTTGACCATCAGCCGAGGCCTTCTTTGCAACCTCCCTTAACCTGACCCAGGCAGCTGATGCCATTCGCTTGAGTTCATTTTTTTAAGGCAGGAACACTCAGTACAGAGTGGAAGAGGGAACCAGAGACAAACAAGAGCTCCTTTTCCATGGCATCTATGCTGGATCATTCAACATTCACAACATTCAAGTCAGCCTGCAAGGGGGGTGCTAACTAGATCTGCCTCAGGCAGATGCAGTTGCCTTATTGCTCCTAAATAGAATCATAGAATCATTTCAGCTGAAAACACCTCTAAGATCACCCAGTCCAACCATCTACCCAACACCACTATGGCCATTAAAACATGTCCTCAAGTGCCAAGTCTACACATTTTTTAACACCTCCAGGGATGGTGACTCCATCACCTCCCTGAACAGCCCATTCCAATCTCTCATCACTCTTGGAGGGAAGAACATTTTCTTGATATTCAACCTAAACCTCCCCTGGTGCAGCTTGAGGCCATTTCCTCTTGTTCCATTACTTGTTACCAGGGAGAAGAGCCCAATCCCCTGCAGATAAGGCTGGCAGAGAAGGAAGGCAGCAGTTTGTGCTTGCACATCGTTTGAATGTGTAGATGATTGTGCTAGTTTGAGCCTAGCTAGCATGTTTTGGTGAGAAGAACTAGATGATAGGCTGTAAAATGAAAACAATGGTGAGGTCTACTTCCCTCACAGCCTTGCTGGGATGTGTTTTTCCAGTAGCTGTAATCCTATTAAAATGCTGTTTAAAAAAACTCCCAAGCCCTAATAAATGTAAGGTGGGCTACAAAGGAGCCCTCCCTGCAGACACAAACGTTTAACGGAGTGCAGCAAGCAGCAGGATGGACCCGGTCCCCTTATCGCTTGTCTGGTGCAGCTTTGGAGCAGATCCTGTTTATTGTTCTTTTTGCAAACCTCTGTGAGGTCTTTGAAGTGTTTGAGCCATCAGGCACTGTGCTGCACCTGGTGTGAGGCAGCTCCAGCGTTAAACAAACAGCCATGCCAGCTGAGGACAGTGAGAGTTACAGACAACGGCAGCCAGGACAGGCTGCTCCATCCAAAGCAAACTGCACAGTGTCTGAAAAAAGCAATCTGGAGCTTCACTGGCTGCTTAGACCAGCCTGGTGTCTCAAAACCAAGACTCTACTCTTCAATATACACATGCACACATAGGGGACCGCGCTATGAGAAGGACAATGAGGTCCTGAAGCATGTCCAGAGAAGGGCAACAAGGCTGGCCAAAGGCCTGGAGAACAGGGCTGGTGAGGAGCAGCTGAGGCACCTCTGGTTGTTTAGTCTGGAGAAGAGCGAACTGAGAGGAGACCTCACTGTGCTCTACAACTACCTGAAAAGATACTGGAGCCAGGTGGACCTGAAAGGAGACTGGAGCCAGGTGGGGCTTGGTTTCTTCTATCTAGTTAGAAGAAGTAAGAGCAGAGGAAATGGCCTCAAGTTGCACCAGGGGAGGTTTATGGAACATTAGAGGAAACTTAGAATCATAGAATCAATCAAGGTTGGAAGGGACCACGAGGATCATTTAGTTCCAACCCCCTGCCATGGGCAGGGACACCCTACACTAGATCAGGCTGGCCACAGCCTCATCCAGCCTGGCCTTAAACACCTCCAGCCATGGGGCTCAACCACCTCCCTGGGCAACCCATTCCAGGCTCTCACCACTCTCATGCTCAACAACTTCCTCTTCATGTCTGAATCTCCCCACCTCCAGCTTTGCTCCCTTCCCCCTAGTCCTGTCACTCCCTGATATCCTACTACCAGTCTTTGGGAGAGGGGGATGCTACAGCAAATCTGCAGCACAGTGATCATGGATCATATGGCCTAAGGAGAGGCTGAGCAAAACAATGGAGGAGAAAAAGAGAGGGCTAAGTATTTGCAGCACAAATTGAGCTTCTTTAATAACAGCCAGGTTATTCTAGGAGGGGTTTTACAGGAAACAATAGAAAACCCAAACCAAACAAGTTTCTGCCCTCCCCTTTCCATTTTCAATACCACATATAATCAACCCAAAATCAAGGGTTTCACCCATATCGTTGTGAAACTCAAACTGAAAAGACATTTCGTGGAATCATAGAATCAACCAGGTTGGAAAAGACCTCCAAGATCATCCAGTCCAAGGGTTTTGGCCATTCATTTAGTTACACTGCCTACATACCAGTGTTCAGAAACAAAATCTAGTATGTGATGGGATTCCTTTCACAGAATCATAGAATCAACTAGGTGCTTGGAGGTGCTTCACTGCAGATCTAACTAGGGCTTGTGTGTACAATCATAGAATCAAACAGCTTGGAAGAGACCTCCAAGCTCATCCAGTCCAACTTATCAGCCAGCCCTGCCCAATCAACCAGACCATGGCACTAAGTGCCTCATCCAGGCTTTGCTTGAACACCTCCAGGGACAGCGACTCCACCACCTCCCTGGGCAGCCCATTCCAATGCCAATCACTCTCTCTGACAACAAATTCCTCCTAACATCCAGCCTAGACCTCCCCTGGCACAACTTGACACAGTGTCTCCTTGTTTTGTTACTGCTTGCCTGGCAGAAGAGACCAACCCCACCTGGCTACAGCCTCCCTGCAGGTAGTTGTAGACAGCAATGAGGTCACCTCTAAGCTTCCTCTTCTGCAGGCTGCACACCCCCAGCTCCCTCAGCCTCTCCTCATAGGGCTTGTGTTCCAGGTCCCTCTTTCTTTTCCTCTCTCTTTCTCTACTACTTGGACACAGGAATGTCCAAGATGGAAAACAAAGAAGGCAAACAAGACAAAGACTTCCAAAGCCATCAAGCAAATATCCTTCCTACCTCCAGCCTGGTCCTGTCCACATCCTTCGGCAGCTTCACGCGGACTCGGTTTGTTACAATCAGGGTCTCGTAGGGATAAATCTGTTCAAAAGACAAGAGCAGATGAGCTGCAGCCAAAGCTGGCTCTGCTGTGTGCAAGTGACTGTCCTGAACTTAGTAATGTAAATGGTACATACTTGCATCCACGTATGCATGCCTGCATACATTTTCACTGGGACAAACATGAACAAAATCAAATGAAAAAGGAACAGAGGTAACCTTGCTAGGAGGTGCTGAGTCTGAGCCTTCTTCCAGTGGAGGAAAAGCCCTTCTTACCTTGTATTCTGCAAGAGAAGGAGAACAGGGGCACAGTTTAGAGCAGATAGAATCAGAGAAACATTCAGCAACATTCAGGTTGGATAATAGAACAGAATAGAANCCTTGTTAAATTTCATCCCATTGGGATGAAAAGACCCTCAGGATCATCAAGTCCAACTGTTATCTCTCTACAAAGTTCACCCTTTAAACTATATCCTCAAGCATCACATACAAATGACTTTTAAACACATCCAGGGGTGGTGACTCAACCACCTCCCTGGGCAGCCCATTCCAATGCCTGCCCATTCTTACTAATGTCCAGTGTAATGTCTAGGCTTCTTCTGGAGTCACCACAACGAACATTTGGGTAGATGGCAGATTTGTTAGGCTACATTCCTCTCCTCTCAGCAGTTGTTGGATAACTGCATGAGCTGTAAGCACTTGAGCACACCCATAAATGCCCAACCTGTAACACTGTCTGCCACCAAAGCAAACAGTCCTTGAAATCAAAGGGTTATCCACCTGCCAGTGCCACTGGGTTACACACTGAGTGTGCTTGGCACCACTGGGTGTTTCTTATTGCATGATGACAACGTCAGGTGGAGCAGCAATGACCCTGCAATGTACCTTTCATCCCCCAGCTTGCCTCCTGGTCCGTTTCATACTGGCCTATATTTTCGGGCTGAAAGAGAAAGAAAGAAGCAATGTAGCAGCAAAATACACCCCCAAAGCACTCTGCACACTGTGGAGAGAAGAGAGGAAAAACAGCTGGTATCACAGGATCAAAATACAGATCCTTGTGAGAGAGCAAAAGACTCATTTGAACATAAGCTAACTGCTTCAAGCAGGCTGCCATAATGCCCACTGAGCTAGGATGGCAGAGGCGCATCTCTGCCTGCAGGAGAGGATTGGGTGTCAAGGGAGTGCCTGGGTCCTCAGAGACTCTGCAAGTGCAGTTTGCTGCCCACACTGCAAGCTCCCACAGGTGAGTGGAAGCTGGAGCTTGGATGTCACTCTGAGAGGCAGTGGCAGTCATATCTACCCACCTCACTCCTAAGTCCCTTGGAGCTCTGATTCCTCGCAGCTTTCTATGAGGCAGAAAGGTGTCTAAAGGCCACCAGCTATCCCTCCATGAAGACCTGGCAGACAAGCTGAAACTGCCACATGCCTTTCCATGTGATCAAGATGTCTTACTGCCTGTCACAGATCACCTATGCTGTGTAGAAACCTTCCTCCTCCTGCTTTCTGCTTCACACTGCTGATGCCACTAGGACCAGGCAGAACTGTGTGTCTGTCCCATGGCTTTGTGTTACCCTCTGTCTTTCCCCTTTTCCAGCAAATTCTGTGATGAAAAACATCACAGGAGATCACAAAAGCACTGTAACATGGCATTGCCTTCCCTGAGACTCATTTAGCCTTTGAGGGTGCCAATGGTGTGCACAGCTATGCTCACAATAACCTGCAAGACTCCTTTTTGTGTTTCTTCTTGGGTTATTTTGCTCTGGGATGGTTGATTAAAAACAACAAACCACAAAAGCTGGTATGAGGCTGCGATGCAGGCAGAGTGACATCCATTCGGAGAAGAACTTTGGCCTGAAGGATTTGACCATGAGCAATCTTATCAGCTTTCAGTGTTGTGAGCCTTTAGGTGGGACGGATGCTGCCATCTGCTGCTTTCAGGTCATATTGCATGGCCTCAGCCACACTCATGCCACATTGCATGGCTCCAGCCACATTCATGTCATATTGCATGGCCTCAGCCACACTCATGCCACATTACATGGCCTCAGCCACACTCATGTCATATTGCATGGCCTCAGCCACACTCATGCGACATTACATGGCCTCAGCCACATTCATGTCACATTCCATGGCCCCAACCACACTCAAGTCACATTCCATGGCCCCAACCACAGTCATGCCACATTGCATGGCTCCAGCCACATTCATGTCACATTGCACGACCTCAGCCACACTCATGCCACATTGCATGGCTCCAGCCACACTCATGTCACATTACATGGCTCCAACCACACTCATGTCACATTGCACGGCTCCAGCCACACTCATAGAACCACAGAATCACAGAATTAACCAGGTTGGAAAAGACCTCTAGGATCATTGAGTCCAACCTCTCACCTAACCCTTCTAATTAACTAAACCATGGCACCAGGCACCTCATCCAGTCTCCTTTTAAACACCTCCAGGGATGGTGACTCCACCACCTCCCCGGGCAGCCTGTTCAAGTGGACAATTACTCTTTCCATGTAGAACTTCTCCCTAACATCCAGACTAAACCTGCCCTGGCGCAGTTTGAGGCTGTGTCTTCTTGTTCACATTGCACGACCTCAGCCTACAAGTGTGGCCAACTCCACTGCTGGTGGACTTTGCTATGGTCTGTCCTGTGTGATGAAGCCTTTGGATGGCTTTAGTGCCTCAGCAGCACAGTGGCTAGGCACAGGCTGGCCTCTCACTATCTTCCAGTTACTGATGTTAGTCATTCTGAAAAGCTAGAAGGAAGCTGCTGACTTGGAGGTGTGGCCAGGTTTACCCAGACCCTTTCAAATTCCTGAATCTCATTTGAGTCACTTGCAGTGCCACCTGGTTGCTTCAGAGAGGCATTCAAGCAGGCAGGCATTGAAGCCACATAGGCACAGTTAGTCTTATTGTTTAACTCCGAGGGAGAGACATTTAATTGGCTACTGGAAAACTCATAGAAACACAAAATGGTTTGGGTTGGAAGGGACTTTAAAGATCATCTAGTTCTGAGCCCCCCCTGCCATAGGCAGGCACATCTCCTGCTATACCAGGTTGAGCATCTCCAGGGAGGGGGCATCCACAACCTCTCTGGGCAGCTTGTTCCAGAGTCTCACTACCCTCACTATAAAGAACTTCTTCCCTCTTCCATCTCAAAACCTTACCCCTTGTCCTGTCACTACAAGCCCTTGTAAAAAGTCCCTCCCCAATTCATTTAGCATCTTCCTGACAACTGCTTTCTTGAAGCTCCTTCCAATGACCTGCACTCGTAACACTGGGGAAAATTAATCCTGCTCATGTACTTGTACAGCTTTCACATCCTCTGTTGGAGAAAGGAAGGATTCGAATGAGGTCCTGCCCAGGTAGTTCAGACACAAATCAATCCTCAGAATGCATGTGCATGTGCATCTCTGTATGGCCACTTTGTCACTGTTAACCATGAACTGAGGGACCCATAAGGCAGGATGACAGAGAGGCCACAGTGTCAAAGATGCCTTTTTCCTAAAGACTTACAAAAATGATTACAGAAGGATAAGAAAAAGAACTCCTGGCCTGATATCACCATTCTGTTATGCATTTTGCTATGCATTTTGCTTTCTAGATTACTGCCTGCTGTTCTCTCTGCATTGCCCTCTCCCTGCCTTGGAAGAACCATGACTGTCTGTGTATCTACATGGAGATGTATGTGCAAATCCTCATGCATACTGGAAAAAAACAGACCAGATGCTTCCAGAAATGCTGTGGGCTGCTCAGAGATTACTACTTGCCTAATTATAGGCCTATCCCTCTTTATCATTAAAGCTATGCTGTGATCTGCTAATATGTGCAACCCTGTACATTTTGGAAGAAGAATTAAGATTCTTAATGCTCATCACAGACACAATTAGAAGGAGAAGCCTCAGTCTGTCTTACTCTTGCAGACAGACAAACTGTAACCCGCACAGGGTACGAATCTGTCAGGGCTGGCAGCCAAAACACCTCTGAAGTGTTACTACAGTGCAGATTTCCAGCTAGTCACTAAGCTGCCTATGGATGACACACTGCAGAATGCATTTAGATGGACACTTAGAATAGAATAGAATAGAATAGAATAGAATAGAATAGAATAGAATAGAATAGAATAGAATAGAATAGANAACTTGAGACTGTGTCCCCCTTGTTCTGTTGCTGGTTGTCTGGCAGAAGAGCCCAACCCCACCTGGCTACAACCTCCCTTCAGGTAGTTGTAGACAGCAATGAGGTCTGCCCTGAGCCTCCTCTTCTGCAGGCTGCACACTCCCAGCTCCCTCAGCCTCTTACCTGATGTAAGCCATTCCTTCCATAGCCAGGTAGAGAAGCAGATTTGGAATATGGAAATCCTGTAAAAGACATAAGATAGAGCTGGATTTTTTTGGTAAATCTTTCCCAGTCTGAAAAGAGAAAGAAGGTTGGTATCCTACCACTTTAAAAAGCCTTTGGTTTTTTTGGCCTTCTTTCAAACAAATTCTAGTGCTTCAAGTGGGAAAAAAAACCATAAATGAAGATATGGATAAAGTAAATCAGTGAGAGTGTGAACACTGAAGAGAAATGAGGTTTTAACATGTACAGAATTGGCAAAGTGGTGTTACCATGAACCAGCTGGATGAGGTATGGTGATCAAACTGTGTGTGGCCATTAGGAAACAACTGGGGAGTTTTGATTTTAATACTGGGAGTCTAAGAAGAAAGTTTGGAAGTTGCTTTTGGCAAGTGAAAGGACAAAAAAAAAAGTGGTTTTGGTTAGTTTCTGGACTCTTCAGTTGAAGAGGGACAGGGATCTGCTGGAGAGAGTCCAGCGAGGGCTAGCAGGATGATGAGGGGAGTGGAGGGCATGGCTGATGAGGAGAGGCTGAGGGACCTGGGGCTGCTTAGTCTGGAGAAGAGAAGACTGAGAGGGGATTTGATAAATGTTTATAAGTATCTGAGGGCTGCCAGGAGAGGGGGACAGGCTCTGCTCACTGCTGCCTGGGATAGGACAAGGAGCAATGGGTGTAAGTTGCAGCAAAAGAGGTTCCAGCTCAACACAAGGGGGGAACTTCTTTACTGTGAGGGTCACAGAGCACTGGAACAGGCTCCCCAGAGAGGTTTGGAGTCTCCCTCCATGGAGCCTCTCAAGGCCTGTCTGGATGTGTTCCTGTGTGATCTGTCTTAGATAGGATTGTCCTGCTCTCGCAGGGGGGTTGGACAAGGGACCCTCCCTTCTGTCCCTTCCAACCCCTAACATCCTGTGATCCTGTGAGCTTTTGGCAAGTGAAAGGACAAAAAAGTGTTTTTGGTTAACAAAAATCATACTGTAGAGAAGTGAGAAGCCAAATCAGTTTAAATTTACCAGAAGATGAACAAACATGTGTCTGAGAAACATTCCTGATGCCAGTACAGGAAACTGATAAACAGATACAAAGAGCCAGAGAGGTCAGTTAGCTCAAGGAACTGAATGTACAATGCTTCCCTCGGTCAAAAAACATCAGCAATCTGTGCCCAGAGGGGAATGCAGGAAGGGGATCCAGACCCCACTGGATTAAGAATCCTTCCCCAAAGGAGATTATTAGGAATAAGCATATGGAAAGAAAAAACAAAAGAGGGCTCAGCAAAGAGCTCAGGATGTGCTGAGATCAAGTGGGAACTGCCAGGAGTCAAGCTAAGTTAAGCACTGAAAATGATATTAAAACAAATAGCACAAAGGCACTCCAGCTATCCAAATAAAGAGGAGAACAGGCAAAGAAGAGACGAGATCGCTGGGAGCTGCGCTGTGTCAGGACACAGCAGAGGTGAAAGGTGACCCAGGGAGGGCCCCTAAACCATTTCTAGGAATGAAAGGTAGAGTTCTGAGCAAGGAGGGAAAGTGGATGGAATTAGGGTAAGTCAGTGGAGCACAGCCATGAGAGAATTCCAAGCACCTGATGCACTTAGAATCATAGAATCAGTCAGGGTTGGGAGGGACCACAAGGATCATCCAGTCCCAACGCCCCTGCCATGACCAGGGACACCCTACCCTAGAGCAGGCTGGCCACAGCCTCATCCAGCCTGGCCTCAAACACCTCCAGGGATGGGGCCTCAACCACCTCCCTGGGCAACCCAGTCCAGGCTCTCACCACTCTCATGGTGAAGAACTTCCTCCTCATGTCCAGTCTGAACCTACCCATCTCCAGCTGTGCTCCATTCCCCCCAGTCCTGTCACTCCCTGATATCCTGAAAAGTCCTTCCCCAGCTTTTTTGTAGGCCCCCTTCAGATCCTGGAAGGCCACAAGAAGGTCAGCTGGGAGCCTCCTCGTCTATAGACTGACCAGCCCCAACTTCAACAAGGAGCAATAAGGTCCCATTGAATTCGCAAGTGCAGTACCTCTCACTGTTGGGAAATAGCTACAGTTTCTTTCTGTTTAAGAGGGGAAAGAAATAATGAGGAGCTACCTGTCTGCTTCCAACAGAAAGCTTCTGGAAAGACTGAACAAAACTATCAAAATAAACAGAAAAATCTATTACATTCATACCATTTTTAAGTGGTTTGACATAAACAGTGCCAGAGTTGCTTGGTAGCTTGCTTTGCTAAGAGAAACAGCATCTGCATGACATAAATCTTACTGCATCTCGCCCAGTGTTGTATCAGGCAGCATTTGGTGTTTGGCTGCATGTGGAATTAAATGCAAAGCTGGAGAAGACAGGAGGGGTTCAGCAGAGCACTTCCAGTGCAATAAGGAAACGCTGCCGTGTGAGAAATGCACAGCAGCAACCGAGCAGAGCTGGGAGAGAAAAGTGTCAGTGTGGGCTGGTGTCGAACGGCAGGTGCCTCACGTTGTCACTCATCCTCTGGACACCACAAATAGTTATGGGCTAGGAACACTTGGCTGTCTACACAAAGTTATAAAGCACTGCCAATGCAGAGGGTGGATTGGGGTATCATAATGAATCAGAGGATGTCAGGGGCTGGAAGGGACCTCCAAAGCTCTTCCAGTCCAACCCCCCTGCCAGAGCAGGATCACCTTGACCAGATCACACAGGAACACATCCAGGTGGGGTTTGAATATCTCCAGAGAGGGAGACTCCACAACCCCCCTGGGAAGCCTGTTCCAGGGTTCTGTCACCCTTACAGGGAAGAAGATTCCTCCTTATGTTTACATGAAACTTCCTACGCCTCATCTTCCACCCATTGCTCCTTGTCCTGTCCTTGGGCATCACCCAGCAGAGCCTGGCTCCAGCCTCCTGATACTCACCTTTACATCTTTAGAACCACTGATGAGGTCACCTCTCAGTCTCCTCTTCTCCAAGCAGCAGAGCCCCAATTCCCTCAGCTTCTCTCATAAATGTTCCATTCCCTTAGTCATCCTTGTAGCTCTGTGCTGGACTCTCAAGCAGTTCTATGTCCCTCTTGAAATGGGGGCCCCAGAACTGGACATAGTTCTCCAGATGCAGCCTCACAAGGACAGAGTAGAGGGGCAGGAGAACCTCTCTCGACCTACTAGCCACAGCCCTTCTAGTACACCCCAGCATGGCACTGGCCCTCCTGGCCACAGGAACACATTGCTGGCTTATGGTCAACCTCCCATCAGCTAGGACCCCCCGATCCTTTTCACCTTTGCTGACTTCCAACAGGTCGGTCCCCAGCCTATCCTGCTCCCTGGGGTTGTTCTTTCCCAGATGCAAGGCTCTACACTTTCCCTTGTTGGATTTCATTACATTTCTCCCTGCCCAACCCTCCAGCTCTGTCCAAGGCTGGCTGGATGGCAGCACAGCCTTCTGGTGTGGCAGCCACTCCATCCAGTTTGGTGGGATAACCTTGAATAGTAGAGCAATAGAAAGGGGATAATATTTAACAGTTCATGGGGAAAATCCATGCACCTGGGGACTAATAAATACCCCAAACTTCTGCTATTGAAACTGAGAGCTCACAATTTGGAAATAATGGAGGAGATAGGCTTAGACACACAGCTTGACCACAAGATGACCTTGGGCAAGTGTGAAAATAAAAGGCAAAAGGTTGGAAATGTCTGTCTTGAGGCATATAAGAGAGACAGAGGCATGTCAGAGATGGCAGCAATGGTAGCAGCAGCAGCAGTGTCAGGCAGTGACAGGAGATCCTGGAAGAATCCTTTCTGCTGTTCTTGTTCACCAGTGTTCAAGTGGGTTAAATCAACTCTGCCAGAGCAGTGGCCTACAGGAGAACTGGGGCAATGAAAGCTCACAGCTGGGAAGAAGGCTTGATAAACTTGAGTCATTTAACCTAATAAAATTAAGATGGTTTATAAAAGCAAGAGATTTTTTTAGAAGCATAATCAACCACCATCTGAGGAGTGCTATAAACAATGAGCAGGAGTTTTCTTTTCAGCCCCACAGGGAGTTTCCATGTCTGATCCAGGGTCATGGTGATGAATACTGCATTAGGTGACTCACTTAGCTATTCCAGTTTGAAAACTAGAAACCTGTCATTCATAGAATCATAGAATCATCACAGAATGTCAGGGGCTGGAAGGGACCTCGAAAGCTCATCCAGTGCAACCCACCTGCCAGAGCAGGATCTCCTATACCAGATCACACAGGAATGTGTCCAGGTGAGTTTTGAGTATCTCCAGGTGAGTTTTGAGTATCTCCAGAGAGATTGTCTAGTAAGAGAAAGATCAGGGACTTGGGATCCTAGTAATAAGACTGCTGGGAAATCACTGAACGCCAGCAGAGAGCCCTTAGAGCAGGGATGTTCATTGCCTGCTGCCTTTACCTTGTGCTTCATTCACAGAATCACAGAATCACAGAATGTCAGGGGCTGGAAGGGACCTCAAAAGGTCATCTGGTCCAGCCATCCTGCCACAGCAGGATCACCTAGAGCAGATCACACTGGAATACATCCAGACGGCTCTTGAATGTCTCCAGAGAGGGAGACTCCACAACCCCCCTGGGCAGCCTGTTCCAGGGTTCTGTCACCCTTACAGGGAAGAAGATTCCTCCTTATGTTTACATGAAACTTCCTGCGCCTCAGCTTCCACCCATTGCCCCTTGTCCTGTCCTTGGGCATCACCCAGCAGAGCCTGGCTCCAGCCTCCTGGCACTCTACACCTTTATAAACATGGGTGAGGTCACCTCTCAGTCTCCTCTTCTCCAAGCAGCAGAGCCCCAGCTCCCTCAGCCTCTCTCATAAGAGAGATGTTCCATTCCCTTCATCATCTTCGTGGCTCTTATCTGCCTGGCAGTGACACCATCGGGCAAAGAGCATGGCGGCTGTGAGACAGACTGAACATCTGCACCGAAACTCTCACCTCTGCCCTTGCCTGCAAAACGATGCTGCCGTTCAGCACCAGTGTGCACTGCAATGGCTTTGGCCTCCTGGCTACAGAGAAGATGGATGAGACAGTTTCGTGCTGTTGCCAAATAATACTACTCAGTTAGGAAGAAAAAGCTCACTAAGGTGAAGAGCAGCCTGAGAAGAGCCACAGCTCGCCGGAGCTGCCTGCCAGGAGCCAGCCGCGGGCACAAGCGACATCGTGTGGCTGGCTGGAAAAAATCCCAGAGGAGAATCCAGCTGAAACAGCCCGAAAGAAGCTACCGAGACCCGCTGCCTCCAGCGGGAGCTGCACCGCGCTTAGCTTTTCTTTCCTCTGAACTGAGCTACAAAGTTAAAGCCGCTTTGTTTCGCTGCCGCTCTTTGTTTTTATACATAAAGGGGAAAACGCTTCAGTAAAAGCCGAGCAGCACATCCTGCTCATCAGCTCCTCCAGCTGCAGCTGGGCTGCTGCAGTCCAGCTCTGGAACTAAGTGGCCAAGAGAAAGGCAGCTCTCCCTCTAATTAGGCACCATCTGAGTATCAGCTGTAGGGCTACAGCTCCTGCCTCTTCCAGCACGACGTTCGCTCCAACCTGGATGTTCTGAGATTGCCTCTCACGGGCAGCAAGGCTGGTACAGCTCACTGGGGTGACAGAGCTGGTGAGGGGTGGGGAACACAAACACAAATCCTGTGAGGGGCCTGGAACACAAACCCTGTGAGGAGAGGCTGAGGGAGCTGGGGGTGTGCAGCCTGCAGAAGAGGAGGCTCAGGGCAGACCTCATTGCTGTCTACAGCTACCTGAAGGGAGGTTGCAGCCAGGTGGGGTTGGTCTCTTCTGCCAGGCAACCAGCAACAGAAGAAGGGGACACAGTCTCAAGTTGTGGCAGGGGAGGTCTAGGCTGGATGTTAGGAGGAAGTTGTTGGCAGAGAGAGTGAGTGGCAGTGGAATGGGCTGCCCAGGGAGGTGGTGGAGTCACCATCCCTGGAGGTGTTCAAAAGAAGACTGGATGAGGCACTTAGTGCCATGGTCTGGTTGACTGGCTAGGGCTGGGTGCTAGGTTGGGCTGGAAGATCTTGGAGGTGTCTTCCAACCTGGTTAATTCTATGATTCTACACTAGTTCTCTGCTCTCCCAAATACCTGACCTTTAACATAAAGAATTATGGTAAATGGTTAATGATTAAAAACCTACATATGCAGACCCAAGACAATTACACAGGTGGATGTAAGGAGATGCAAGCTCCATTCTAAATGCCTTCTAATTATAGAAGCCTCATAATGATGTATGTAATGTCATGTGGCCAAGTCTCTTCTAGAGCAGAAAAACACTTCTCCAGTTTGATTAGAGCCTGGACAGGTGAACTCAGGGCTCTTTGCTTGCTGTGTTTGGACTCATCACCAGGGATTTGCAATCTGATGCCTGCCAACCCCCTCCACACTGTATGCAACCACTTGGCACCAAATCTATACTCAAAAAAGTTTATTTTCTCTGATAGTTTACTCAGATACAGCCCTAGAGATGGGGCTGAATGCCAGAGTTTTCAGCCATAAGTACAAGAAGAAGAGAAGCTGCTCTGCCATGGCCAAGGGGGCATGTGACAGACTGCAGGTATTCTGAACAGGGAAACATTGGGTAGAGAAGGAACTACTTAGGATGTCCATGGGTATCAAAACAGTCATATGCATGAATAAAATCATAAAGTAATAGGGAGGGGGAGTGTAAATGTCAGAAAAACTACCCCACTGTGTAGCTATTAATTGAGTAACAAGGGAAAATTTCATGAGAGTCAAGAAAAACCTGGATGGGGCACTTAGTGCCATGGTCTAGTTGACTGGCTAGGACTGGGTGCTAGGTTGGACTGGCTGATCTTGGAGGTCTCTTCCAACCTGGTTGATTCTGTGATTCTATGACAGAGAAACGTTCACAAAAGGCAAAGGAAAATGAACTACACAATCTACGTGGCACTGGCAGAGAGGTGACATTGATCTTGTGCATTTCTGGGTTTAATAGCTCCACATTCCCAAAACCTACAGAGGAAAGTGTGGCACAGAAGACTGACAGGTATAGCAATATTCTCAGGAGAGAAGCTGGCACCATAGGCTGATCCTGGATAGCACAGTGCTCAGTCTGCTACATACTCCTCCCTACTTAACAATTTGCTTCCAAGGACTCTTCTCTCAGTATATCTGTAGGAAAGCACCAGATCAACTCCAGACAGCTTCCAAACACACCCAACATGTGTACTGTTTAGGTGTTCATCTCCAGGCAGTGATTTATAGATGTTAGGTGTGTGAGGTGCTCGGACTTGGTCTCCCCTGCACAGGGAATGCGACAGAACTCCTTGTACACGTGTGTGCAATTTCTGGTGGGGATCAAATCCCTTCAAGCTACACCAGTGAGACCAATGATCCAAAATAACTTCTCTTTATCTTGTTACAGCCTTGTGACAGGCTTTGTAGCATCTGTTTTTCCTCTTCCTCGCATAGCTAAGCCATAATTTCCTTAATATAAGTTGATGGAGCCAGCTATCACATTACCAAACTGCCCACAAGGCTGACATCCCAGCCCTGCTGCCAGACGTGCCTTTGGAAAACTGCTTCCCCAGCTTGCTTACCCCAGATGACCTGTGGCTGCTGCGTGGTGCAAAGTGGAGGAGGCAGGGACAGGAATGACCCTTTGCTCAAATTCATGTAACCTGTTTTTTTGTTTTGTCTCATTGATCTAACCTAAAAATCAGGCTCGATTCTGGCAACCATAGTATCATCACAGTCTCACAGTATCATCAGGGTTGGAAGAGACCTCACAGATCATCAGGTCCAACCCTTCACCACAGAGCTCAAGGCTAGACCATGGCACCAAGTGCCACGTCCAATCCTGCCTTGAACAGCCCCAGGGATGGCGACTCCACCACCTCCCTGGGCAGCCCATTCCAGTGTCCAATGACTCTCTCAGT
>WAAF01008842.1:6238-21116 GCA_013400475.1 Tricholaema leucomelas
CTGCTGCAGCCCAGGCTCTGCTTGGCTTTCTGGGCTGCAAGTGCACACTGCTGGCTCCTGTTGAGCTTCTCCTCCACCAGCACCCCCAAGTCCCTGTCCCCAGGGCTGCTCTCCAGCCACTCACTGCCCAGCCTGGATTTGTGCTTGGCATTGCCTCCACCCAGCTGCAGGACCTTGCACTTGGTCTTGTTGAACCTCCTGAGCTTGGCTTGTGCTCACCTCTGCAGCCTCTCCAGGTCCCTCTGGATGGATCCCTGCCCTCCAGCCTGGCTGCTGCACCACACAGCTTGGTGTGGTCAGCAAACCTGCTGAGGCTGCACTCAATGCCTCTGTCCATGGCAGCCACAAGGATGTTGAACAAGACTTGTTCCAGAACTGATCCCTGAGTGACTCCACTTATCACTGGTCTCCACTGGGACATGGACCCATTGACAGCCACTCTTTGGGTGCAGCCATCAAGCCAGTTCTGTATCCATCCAGTGCTCCACCCATCAAACCCATATGTCACCAGCTTGGAGAGCAGGATGTGGTGCAGGGCAGTGTATATCTCTATCTATTCCCTTCCTTTATATCTCTGTCACCTTCCTGTGCTGGTTTGAGGCTAACTGGAATATTTTACTGTGAGAAATGAAATCCTTAGCTGTGAGAACAAAGGAAAAAGACCAACAGTAGCCTATATCACTCATACTTCTGCTGAAAAATGCAGCTAGTCAAAATATAGATAAGACACTTCTCACACACTACCCAGCTCTCAGTTCTGTTCCTTGTCTCTGCTGGTCTGGTCTCTGTGGTTGTCTCTGCCTTAACTCTTTAATCCATCTTAACCCTTTTTCCTCTCACCTCCACGTTGACCCTTTAACATCTCACCTCAGAGCTATCCTGATTTATCACATGAGATATACAGGGCATGATCTGGTTATTTCTGAAGGGAGAGAAAGAGGGAGGCAGGAGGAGGTTTGGGTCAGGAGCCCCTCCTGGGGACTCTGGTTTCTGGCAGGGCTGTTGTGTTTCTGTATTACCTTTAACTTGTCTATTCCTGTCTATGGCTGTAACTGTTGTAACTCTCTGCTTGTATCTTGTGCTGAGCTGTGAATACAAAGCTTCATTCCTTAGCTTCCAGCTGGCTGAGTGTAGCCTGGGTGATTTCATGAGAGTAGGAGGGTGAGTAACACCCAAACCATCACCCTGCCTTCCTCTTATATATTTTTAACCCAAAAAAAGAGTTGTTTTTGACTTCCAAATCAGTGCAAGGATTTTCTTTGGCTGTTTCACCCTTTTTACTCTTCTGCCTAATTTTTCCATACAGGGAGAAGGGGAGAGTGGGAGGCATCCTAAATTCTGTTCCACTGGGCTTTGTGAGCTCCAAGAAAGCTTAAAAGGCTCCAGTACTGTACCTGTATCTTGGGTGGATGATGGCATATATGATGGGGTTGTAGATGGCAGAGGCCTTGGCAATGACTGCTGGCACAGACTTGGAGTACGGCGTCAGGGTGTTGCCTCGGCTGCAATGAAGCACAAACATTTACACACAGCTGTGCCCTGGGTTACTGCTTTGGTGCTGGGACCTCATGAGAGGAAACATCCCTGAGACTCATCCACTCATTCATTCTTGGCTCAGACAAAAGGCTGGTGCTTGACACAGAGCATACTGTGTCCAGTTCTGGACCACTCAATTCAAGAGAGATGTTGAGGTGCTGGAAGGTGTCCAGAGAAGGGCAGCAAGGCTGGGGAGGGGCCTGGAGCACAGCCCTGTGAGGAGAGGCTTAGGGAGCTGGGGGTGTGCAGACTGCAGAAGAGGAGGCTCAGGGCAGACCTCATTGCTGTCTGCAGCTACCTGAAGGGAGGCTGTAGCCAGGTGGAGTTGGGCTCTTCTGCCAGGCAAGCAGCAAGAGAACAAGGGGACAGTCTCAAGTTGTGGCAGGGCAGGTCTAGGCTGGATGTTAGGAGGAAGTTATTGGCAGAGAGAGTGATTGGCATTGGAATGGGCTGCCCAGGGAAGTGGTGGAGTCGCAGTTCCTGGAGGTGTTGAAGCCAAGCCTGGCTGAGGCACTTAGTGCCATGGTCTGGTTGACTGGACAGGATTGGGTGCTAGGTTGGAGTGAATGATCTTGGAGGTCTCTTCCAACCTGCTTGATTCTATGATTCTGATTCAATTCACACTCAGAAAAGTATCATGGGGAGGTGGTGGGAACAAAAGATGTGTTCCAGAAAGACAGATAAAAGATGATAACAGTTTTAAAATACATAACCCAATATCCCCTTTCCTGGCTTTGCCCAGAAGGACACAGTGTAGAATGCAGTATCATCTCTAACAGCTATTTCAAGTCCTTCAGAAGGGAAAGTTCCTTGCAGGCAACAGTCAGAATCATATTTACAGTTGGACTACATTTCCACTTACCCTGCCCAAGCAATCAAGGTGACACAAGCGTAGGGAGACCAGGACAAGACATAGACAACGATGACCACGAAAGCGATTTTTGCCAGTTTCCATTCGTTCTTCATGGACTGGGAGAGGTAGGATTTCCTGCTGCAGGAGCCCAGCCTTTGAACATCTCTGCCAGGGGACAAACAGGACAGCTGTGTCAGCAGGAGGGTGAAAAAGTGAGGGTAAACATCTCCAAAAGCACAGAATCACAGCATTGTCAGAGTTGGAAAGGACCTCAAGGATCATAGAATTGCTTAGACTGGCAAAGCCCTTCAAGCTCCTCCAATCCAATCATCAGTTTCACACTGACAAGTCCTTGACTAAACCAAAGCCCTCAGCACAGCATCTCAGCACTGTGAATGGCTATGGTTGGAAAGGACCTCCAGCATCATCCAGTCCAACCTTCATCACCAGTTCATAGCCTCAAGCACCACATCCACTCTCCCTTTAAACACCTCCAGGGATGGCGACTCCACCACCTCCCTGGGCAGCCTGTTCATATAGCTCCAACCCCCCTGCCATGGGCAGGGACACCTCACTCTAGATCATGTTGCTCAGAGCTCAGCAGTATCCCAAATTAAGCAGATTTAATCTTTCTTTCCTCTAAATTCCTCATGTCCTCTGGTAGTTAAAACTCTAGAAGGTGAAAATTAGCACAGTAAAATGCTCCAGGCACTCCGCCTGAGGTTTGTTTGTCTGTGGGACTGAGCTAGACTCAGAGAACCAGAGAATTGTCAGGGCTGGAAAGGTCAGAAAGAATCCACAGGAGACAAAATCCAGCCAGCAAGGTAAGAATCCCTTTTTTCTGAGCGCTCTATGAAGCATAGAATTAGTGAGGGTTGGAAGGGACTCCAAGGATCAGCCAGTTCCAACTCCCCTGCCATGGGCAGGAACACCTCACACTAGATCAAGTTGCTCAGAGCCACATCCAGCCTGGCCTTAAACACTTACAGAGATTGCAGGACAGGACTGCTGTTGGTCTTTTCCTAACAGAAAGAGGGTTTCAGGTTGGGAGGTGAATAAATTCATATCCCTTGCCCTTTGTTCTTCTCAGAGGTAGAGAAAGATAGAACAGAACAAAATAGAATCAACCAGTTCGGAAGAGACCTCCAAGCAGCTCTGCTGTGAGCACAGACTGAAAGAGTTGGGGCTGTTCAGTCTGGAGAAGACAAAGCTCTCAGGTGACCTTCTTGTGGCCTTCCAGGATCTGAAGGGAGCCTACAAAAAAACTGGGGAGGGACTTTTGAGGCTGTCAGGGAGTGACAGGACTGGGAGGAATGGAGCAAAGAGCTGGAGGTGAGGAGAAAGTCCTTGAGCATGAGAGTGGTGAGAGGCTGGACTGGGTTGCCCAGGGAGGTGGTTGAGGCCCCATGGCTGGAGGTGTTTAAGGCCAGGCTGGCTGAGGCTGTGGGCAGCCTGCTCTAGGGTAGGGTGTCCCTGCCCGTGGCAGGGGGGTTGGAAGTGGCTGATCCTTGTGGTCCCTTCCAACCCTGACTGATTCTATGATTCTAAATAGATGTACCCATTCCAGTGTTTACACTGACAAAAGAACTTCCCCTTTTACTCTTTCTGATCTGCCACACCATTTCCAGCCTGAGTTCAGATGAATTTCTAAATCAGATATTTCAGCAGCTAAAGAAATCAAGGCAAGAGAAAGGAGATTTGCTCATGCCAGCTACATCACTTACCTGCCAGTGCGCCTTATGGCCAGGAACATGAACAAATAGCAATGGAATATTATAATCAGGGGGATAAAAAACACACAGCAGCATAAAATCATGGTGTAGCTTCTGTTTGCAGGGGAGTAGGTTACATAGTCCCATGTACAGGATATCATCAGGCCCTCAGGCACATAGGAACCTAGGAAATACATGGGATGCATTATTGACACACAGACAGACAGACTGTGCACAGCTGCTACAACTGTGCTCATCCTACACCTCAGCACTGCAAATAAAAGCCCTACTATATGGAATCATAGACCTCAAGGATCACCCAGTTCCAACCCTCCTGCCATGGATAGGGACACCTCACACTAGATCACAGCCACATCCAGCCTGGCCTTAAAAATATCCAGGGATGAGGCTTCCACCACCTCCCTGGGCAGCCTGTGCCAGTTTCTCATCACCCTCATGCTGAACAACTTCTTCCTAACACCCAATCTGAATCTACCCACTTCTAGCTTGGATCCATTCCCCCCAGTCCTATAATTACTTTACAACCTAAAAGGTCCTTCCTCAGCTTTCTTGTAGCCCACTTCAGATACTGGAAGGCCACAATAAGGTCTCCTCAGAGCCTTCTCTTCTCCAGACTGCACAACCCGAACTCTCTCAGCCTGTCCTCACAGCAGAGCAGCTCCAGCCCTCCAGACTGCACAACCCCAACTCTCTCAGCCTGTCCTCACAGCAGAGCAGCTCCAGCCCTCCAGACTGCACAACCTCAACTCTCTCAGCCTGTCCCCATAGCAGAGCAGCTCCAGCCCTCTGATGACCCTTGTGGCCATTCTCTGGACACATTCCAGCACCTCCAGATCTTTCTTGTACTAGAGGCTCCAGAACTAGATGCAGTACTCCAGGTGGGTTCTCACCAGAGTGGTCTAGGGGGGTAGAATCTACCTCACCCTGCTGCCTACACTTCTCTTGCTCCAGCCCAGGCTACAGTTGGCTCTCTGGGCTATTGTGCTAGTTTGAAGCTAGCTAGAATGTTTTGGTGAGAAGAACTAGATTACAGGCTGTGAAAGGAAAACAATGGGGATGTCTACTTCACTCATAAGCTTGCTGAGATGTGTAAGAACAAGAATCAAAACATAGATAAGGCACTTTTCCTGCTGGGGAGCTCTGAGCTGCATCTCTCCAGCCTCTCTGACTAATCCACTTTGTTTCCTAACCTCCTGGGCGAACCTCCATTCTTCCTTGGGACTGGGGTAAGGTTGAGTGGGGAGGGGGAGAGAAGGTGGAAGGGTGGTTGGGAGCCCCTCCTGTGGCCTCAGGTTTCTGGGAGGGCTGTTGTGTTTCTGTATTACCTTTACCTTGACTATTTCTATCTATAGCTGTATCTACTGTAACTGTAACTATCTGCTTGTATATTGTGCCAGCTGTAAATAGAAGCTTCATTCCATTTCCAGAGCCAGCTGAGTCTAGTCTGGGTGATTTCCAAAGTGTGGGTGAGCAAGGAACACCCAAACCATCACAGCTATACAAGCATGACAACAAACCATCAGAGGATGGCTGGGCATCCACCCAAGGACTTAACAATATTGTTTTGACTATCCCAAGCAAGCCTAAAACAGACCACAGAGGGCACACTAGAAGAGAGAGAGATGACATACTCCAGCCCAAGAGCGGAGCCACGCTCCAGCCCAGCGAGTAGAGCCAGACGAGAGCGATGACCTGCAAGGTTCTTCTCTTTGAAGTCCACTGCAGGGATTGCAGAGGGTTGGTGATCACCAGGTAGCGGTCCAAAGAGATAGCCAAGAGAGTCATCATGGAGGTTATGCCAAAGAGTGCCCCACAGAAAGCATACAGGTTACAGCCTGGGCAAGAAAACAGCCATGTGTTAGACGCATCCATGTCACTGGACTCAAGGATCAGCCAGTTCCAACCCCCTGCCATAGGTAGGGACACCTACAACTAGAGCAGGTTGCTCAAGGCCTCATCCAGCCTGGCCCTGAACACCTCCAGGGAGGTTGTGTGGAGCACAGAAGCATCCAATGTGATCAAAGATCACATTGGGTGCTTCTGTGCTCCACAACCTCCCTGGGCAACCTGTGCCAGTGTCTCACCACCCTCACTGCAAACAACCCTTTCCTAACATCTAGTTTGAATCTCTCCTCTGCCAGTTTAAACCCACTTCCAAGCTGGTTCTGAACACCTCCAGGGAGGTTGTGGAGCACAGAAGCACCCAATGTGATCAAAGATCACATAAAATACAGCAAGCAGTTAGAGAATCATAAAATGGTTTAGATTGGAAGGGAGCTCAAAGCTCAGCCAGTTCCAACCACCTGCCATAGGCAGGTAGGCAGGGACACCTCCCACTAGAACAGGTCACTCAAAGGCTCATCCAACCTGGCCTTGAACTCTTTGATCACATTGGGTGCTTCTGTGCTCCACAACCTCCCTGGGCAACCTGTGCCAGTGTCTCACCACCCTCACTGCAAAGAGCTTCCTAACATCCAGTTTCAATCTCCCTTCTGCCAGTTTAAACCCATTCCTCCTCCTCCTGTCATTACAAGACCTTGTCAGTAGTCCCTCCCCAGCCCTCCTGTAGCCCACTTTAGATTGGAAGGCCACTCCAAGGTCTCCTCAAAACCTTGTCTGCAGAGCCCCAGCTCTTGTAGCCTGTCCTCATAGCAGAGCTGCTGCAGCCCTCTGAGCATCTTGGTGGCCTCCTCTGGACAGTTCAATGTCCATGAACTAAAATCATAGAACTGTTTAAGTTGGAAGTGACCTCAAAGATCATCTAACTCCCAAGCCCCTGCCATAGGCAGGAACACCTCCCACTACAACAAGTCTCTCAATAAGCTTCCTCATCTTTTTTTTCCCTGTCTCAAGACTTTTAGCCCATTAGAAAATTCATTTATTAACTTATTTTTAAGCCTCATCACTTCAGAAGTCTTAATGAAACACAAACAGATTCCATTTAGCAAGTCCTGCTCCCCACTGTGGGCTCCCAATGTGTACTTTCTGTCAACGGAAAACTGCCTCAAAGCAAAACCCAACCTAATTAAACTTACATTTTCCTGGCCTGGTGCCCAATATATTGACCTTACCAGGCTGCTGCAGACATCTGTCTGTTAATGGCAGAGGTGTATTTTAAAGCATGACTTTGATGTGGCTTAAACAAAAACAAGCCAGAAGCAGTCTGATGAGCAGCTGTGAAAGGTAGCTCCAGCTCCTGCATTTGACAGCCACCTTTGCTTGTCAAAATTGCAGGCTTTGTGTTAAAGGGTTTGGGGTTTTCTTTACCAGAGGAGACTCCACAACCTCTCTGGGCAGCCTGTTCCAGGGCTCTGTCACCCTCACTCTAAAGAAGTTTCTCTTCATGCTGAGCTGAAATCTTCTCTGTTCCAGTTTGTATCCATTGCTCCTTGGCTTATTGCTGCTGACCACCAAAAAGAGTTTGGCCCCCTCCACTTGACACCCACCCCTCAGCTCTTGCTAGGTATTGCTCAGACCCCTCTCAGCCTTCCCTTCTCCAGACTAAACAGCCCCAGGGCTCTCAGGCTCTCTCCACAGGGGAGATGCTCAAGTCCCTCACTCATCCTCGTGGCTCTCTGTTGGACTCACTCCAGCAGGTCCCTGTCTCTCTTGAGCTGGGAAGCCCCAAAATGGACACAACATTCCAGATGTGGCCTTAGCAAGGCAGAACAGATTGGGGGCGGGGGGCAGAACCTCCCTAGCCCTGCTGGCCACACTTATCCTGATGCACCCCAGGCTGCCATGGGCTCTCTTGGCCACAAGGGCACATTGCTGGCCCATGCAGAACTTGCTGCCCACCAGCACTCCAAGGGCTTTCTCCACGGAGCTGCTTTCCAGCAGGGCAGCCCCAACCTGTACTGCTGCTTGCTGTTACTCCTCCCCAGATGCAGGAGCCTGAACTTGTCCTTATGGAACTTCATGAGATTTGCCTTCGCCCAGCACTCAGCCTGTCCAGATCTTCTTGGATCAGGTAGGAAGAGTTTCAGTTTACTGAGACCTACATTCAAGTAACTGAGATATCATTTTACTTATGGCTTAAATCCATCCTTTTGGAAGAGCTTTTATCACCTTGGCCTTCAAGCATGGCACTGGCAAATGAAAACAGAATCACAGAATGTTTGGAAGGGACCTCCAAAGATCATCCAGTCCAACCCCCCTACCAGAGCAGGAGGACCTATACAGAACACACAGCAATGCATCCAGGCAGGTCTTGAATATCTCCAGAGAGAGAGACTCCACAACACCCCTGGGCAGCCTCTTCCAGTGCTCTGTCACCCATGCAGGGAAAACATTTTTCCTTCTGTGTCCATGGAACTTCCTATGCCTCAACTCCCACTCATTTTCCCTTGTCCTGTCATAAGGCATCACCCAACAAAGCCTGGATCCAGCCTCCTGGCACCCAATTCCTTACAAACATGAATGAGGTCACCCCTCAGGCTTCGCTCCAAGCAGCACAGCCCCAGCTCCCTCAGGCTCTGCTCCTAAGGAAGATGTTCCACTCTCTTCATCATCTTTGTGGCTCTGTGCTGCTCAAGCAGTTCCCTAAGATTCTTCTTGAAATGAGAGGCCCAAAACTGGACACAGTATTCCAGGAGCAGCTTCAGCAGGGCAGAGTAGAGGGAAAGGAGAACCTGTCTCAACCTACTAACCACAGCCCTTCCAATGTACCCCAGAATGGCATTGGCCCTTCTGGCTACCAAAGCACATTGCTGGCTCATGGTCAACCTTCCATCCACCAAGACCCTCTTCAGCAGGTCAGACCCCAACCTATACTATTCCATGGGCTTGTTCTTTCCCAAGTGCAAGACTCTTTCCTTGCCCTTGCTGAACTTCATTTCAGTTCTCCCTGCCCAGCTCTCAGCCTCTCCAAGTCTGGCTGAACGGCAGCACAGCCTTCTGGTGTGGCAGCCACTCCACCTAGTCTGGTGTCAGCAGCAAACCTGCTGACAGTGCCCTCTGTGCCCACATCCAGGTTGTTGATGCATATATTGAACAGTACTGCTGCCAGTACTGACCCCTGTGGGGCCCCACTAGTCACAGGCCTCCAACTGGACTCCATCCCATTGACCACCACTGTATGATTTCTTCCCTTCACCCAGTTCACATCCACATCACTACTTGATTGTCCAGACCACACTGCCTCAGTTCAGCTGCAGGACTTCAGCTTGCAGAGTTATCCCTAATGTGATTCAGAACCTTGTGTTGAATGACCATTCATTTCATGAGGTCTTGTGTCACCCTGTGTGGCTACAGACAGCAGCCCACTGGACTGGGGAGCAGTTGAAAGAGCAGCTTCCACCTTAAAGCAGCCTTTATAGAACCATAGAATGGTTTAGGTTGGAAGGGACCTCAAGGATCATCCAGCTCCAACCCCCTGCCATAGGCAGGGACACCTCCCACTAGAGCAGCTTGCTCAAGGCCTCATCCAGCCTGGCCTTAAACGCCTCCAGGGAGGAAGCATCCACAGCCTCCCTGGGCAACCTGTGCCAGTGTCTTCTAAACTCTTTGGAAATATCCTGTAATTAAAGGCCAAAGCCCACTCAAACTGAATCATAGAATCAACCAGGTTGGAAGATCCCTCCAAGCTCAGCCAGTCCAACCTAGCACCCAGCTCTAGCCAATCCACAAGACCATGGCACTAAGTGCCCCATCCAGGCTTTGCTTGAACATCTTCTTGAACTTTGTCCTGGGATGTTGTCCTTTTCATTCCTCTGTCTGGTCTGTGTCATTAGATCTCATTACTTCCTATCAACCCCAACCTGTTTTGATATCTCTCCCCTAATCTAGGCAGATAACAGATAAGCTTTGCTACCTGCTGTTGTCTGCTGCTGGCTTCTACTCTGTTTATGTTTGGCCATCTTTAGAATCACAGAATCAAGCAGGCTGGAAGAGACCTCCAAGCTCAGCCAGTCCAACCTAGCACCCAGCCCTGGCNAGGAGGAAGGGAACAGAGAGGGGGCTAACTTTGAGCTCTCCTGGGCAGTTTTCTTTGTCTGAGAGGGGATTTAGATTTCTCTCTTATTTCTAACTTGTATATAATTGTAGACACTTGTAAGGGTGGTTTGGCTGTGGTGCTTAGGGCTATGGTTTCAGATGAATCATGCAGAGTAGGGTTCTAGGTTGGACTTGGTGATCCTGAGGGGCTTTTCTAAGCTGGATGTGTCTGTGTTTCTCTGCCTGTGTGCTATTGTGCCTACATATGCCAGGCTGTAAACATATCTTCATCTTACTTCCAAACTTCTAGTCTGGGAAATGTCAAGTAGAGGGGAGGGAAGGTTCCTAATCTACCACATTTCCACAGCACCAACCAAGACTGCCATGGCCAAAACAGGTTGCAGAGAGCACAGAGCTGTTAGGGTAAGAGATTAGCGTGGCAAGGTACCTATGTTTCCGAGTATCCACCGTCTGTGCAAGCTGTTGATAAAGCAGATGGGTGCCTGAGAAGCAGACATCAGGAAGTCACTCACAGCTAAGTTCATGATGAAGTAGTTTTGGGGGGTCCTCAGCTTCTTGTTGCTTGAAAACAGCAAGGAGAAACATTTTAAATAGAGAAAGTGGACAGTCAACGCTATGGCTTTGCTTGCTCGGGTAAATAAATGCTGTCCAGCTTGGAGTGGGTGGGTACTGACAGTCAACTCTTAGACTGGGTGAGGCTGGAAGGGGCCTCAAAGCTCAGCCAGTTCCAACCCCCTGCCACAAGCAGGGACACCTCCCACTAGAACAGGTAGCTCAAGGCCTCATCCAGCCTAGCCTTGAACACCTCCAGGGAGGTTGTGGAGCACAGAATCACTCAATGTCATCTTTGATCCAACCCCCCTGCCATGGGCAGGGACACCCTACCCTAGAGCAGGCTGGCCACAGCCTTATCCAGACTGGCCTTAAACACTTCCAGCCATGGGGCCTCAACCACCTCCCTGGGCAACCCACTCCAGCCTCTCACCACTCTCATGCTCAACAACTTCCCCCATCCAGTCTGACTCTCCCCACCTCCAGCTTTGCTCCATTCCTCCCAGTCCTATCACTCCCTGACAGTCTCAGAAGTCCCTCCCCAGCTTTTTTGGAGGCCACTTCAGATCCTGGAAGGCCACAAGAAGGTCACCTGGGAGCCTCCTCTTCTCCAGCCTGAACAGCCCCAACTCTTTCAGTCTGTGCTCACAGCAGAGCTGCTGCAGCCCTCTGAGCATCCACCTGGCTCTTCTCTGGACACACTCCAGCATCTCCACATCCCTCTTGTCCCAGGGGCTCCAGAACTGGATGCAGTACTCCAGGTGGGGTCTCACCTGAGGAGTAGAGGGGCAGAATCACCTCTCTCCACCTGCTGCCCACACTTCTCCAGCCCAGGCTCTGCTTGGCTTTCTGGGCTGCAAGTGCACACTGCTGGCTCCTGTTGAGCTTCTCCTCCAGCAGCACCCCCAAGTCCCACTCCTCAGGGCTGCTCTCCAGCCACTCACTGCCCAGCCTGGATTTGTGCTTGGCATTGCCTCCACCCAGCTGCAGGAGCTTGCACTTGGTACAACCAGTACAGAACATCTGCACACAGGCACACCTGAACCTTGAGGGCAGTCAGATCAACCCTCAAAGGAGCTTCTGTACCTGTAAAATGCATAGAGGACCAGGAGATTGCCAATGATGCCAATGGAGCCAATAATGAGCACACAAGTTCCCACAGTGTAGAGGACATGGTCAGGGATCTCTGCCTTGGCTGCAGTCTGTGGCTGGGTGCCCATCTTCAAACCCTGAGTGGAAAACTGACAGACAAATAAAACTTAGCTTGTTCAGGACATTTATTTCAGGGGACAGACACTTCACAGAATCACAGAAACATTCAGGTTGGAAAAGCCTCTCAGGATCACCATGTCCAACCTAGAACCCTACTCTACAAGGTTCACCTTAAACCATACCCCCAAGCACCACAGACAAACGACCTTTAAACATGTCCAGGGTTGGTGACTCTAACACCTCCCTGGGCAGCTCATTCCAGTCCCTGACCACTCTCTCTATGAAAAACTTCTTTCTAATAACCAACCTAAACCTCCACAGTCTCAGCCTGGGGCCATTCCCCCTTGTTCTGTCTCCAATTACCTGAGCAGAGCCCAGCAGCAGCCTCTCCACAAAGTCCCTTCAGGTAGCTGTAGACAATAATAAGGTCTCCCCTCAGCCTCCTCTGTTTCACACTAACCATTCCAGGCTCAGTCACTCCTCATCAGATTTACTCTCCAGGCCCTTCCCCTCCTCTGCACTCAATCCATCACCTCCACATCTCTCTTGCAATGAGGTACCCAAAACTGAACACAACACTCGAGCTGTGGCCTCACAAAGCAGAGTCTGAGGGCACAACCACCTCCCTGCCCCTGCTGCACACAGCAATGCTGATCCCAACCAGGATGCCATTTCTTGGCCACCAGGGCACACTGCTGGCTCCTATTCAGCTGCTTGTCAATTACACCCTCCAGGTCCTTTTCTGCAGGCAACTTTCCAGCCACACTGCCACAAGCCTTAGCCTGTTGAAGGAAGGTAGAGAATTTTACTTCCACACTTTATGCAAAGCAAGCACACATTTCTGAGCTCTTATAACAATCCCTGCAACCATTTCTCTCAAGCAGCTTTCATGGCATTAACAGCACATATTTGTATTTTTAAATCACCAACAGGGAAGATAAAATAGGGGAAAAAAGAAAAAGAAGAAGTGGTGAGGATAATGATGACAAAAAAAAGAAGAAGTGGTGAGGATAATGAAAAGACAAAGATGTGCTAGCATAAAACTTGGTCTGGGTAACTGACACCTCGAGGGCAGAGCTAGATGACAACATAAACTTCAGGTCACCAAAGTGGTGGGATGGGATGGTGGGATGGGATGAGATTGAACAAGGCCAAGTGCAGAGTCCTACACTTTGGCCACAACAACCCCAAGCAGCACTACAGGCTGGGAACAGAGTGGCTGAGAGCAGGCAGGCAGAGAGGGAGCTGGGGATGCTGGTAGAGAGGAGCTGAAGATGAGGCAGCAGTGCCCAGGTGGGCAGCAGAGCCAATGGCATCCTGGGCTGGCTCAGGAGCAGTGTGGGCAGCAGGACAAGGGAGGTTCTTCTGCCCCTGTGCTCAGCACTGCTCAGGCCACACCTTGAGTGCTGTGTCCAGTTCTGGGCTCCTCAATTCAAGAGAGATGTTGAGGTGCTGGAAGGTGTCCAGAGAAGGGCAGCAAGGCTGGGGAGGGGCCTGGAGCACAGCCCTGTGAGGAGAGGCTGAGGGAGCTGGGGGTGTGCAGCCTGCAGAAGAGGAGGCTCAGGGCAGACCTCATTGCTGTCTACAACTACCTGAAGGGAGGCTGTAGCCAGGTGGGGTTGGGCTCTTCTGCCAGGCAAGCAGCAACAGAAGAAGGGGACACAGCCTGAAGTTGTGCCAGGGCAGGTCTAGGCTGGATGTTAGGAGGAAGTTGTTGGCAGAGAGAGTGATTGGCATTGGAATGGGCTGCCCAGGGAGGTGGTGGAGTCGCTGTCCCTGGAGGTGTTGAAGCAAAGCCTGGCTGGGGCACTTAGTGCCATGGTCTGGTTGACTGGACAGGATTGGGTGCTAGGTTGGAGTGGATGAGCTTGGAGGTCTCTTCCAACCTGGCTGATTCTATGACTCTATGAATGAAGAGCCTGCCTCACTCCAATTAGGTTTTATAAGGATCACTAATAGCAAAACTCGCACTTACAGAATTACCCAGTTTTTTCTAGGCTCTGTACCCACTAACTCACAGTTACTGGTAAGTGTCTGTCTGCCAACAACTTCCTCCTAACATCCAGCCTAGACCTGTCCTGGCACAACTTCAGACTGTGTCCCCTTCTTCTGTTGCTGCTTGCCTGGCAGAAGAGCCCAACCCCACCTGGCTACAGCCTCCCTTCAGGTAGCTGCAGACAGCAATGAGGTCTGCCCTGAGCCTCCTCTTCTGCAGGCTGCACACCCCCAGCTCCCTCAGCCTCTCCTCACAGGGCTGTGCTCCAGGCCCCTCCCAAGCCTTGCTGCCCTTCTCTGGACACCTTCCAGCACCTCAACATCTCTCTTNCAGCCTCCCTTCAGGTAGCTGCAGACAGCAATGAGGTCTGCCCTGAGCCTCCTCTTCTGCAGGCTGCACACCCCCAGCTCCCTCAGCCTCTCCTCACAGGGCTGTGCTCCAGGCCCCTCCCAAGCCTTGCTGCCCTTCTCTGGACACCTTCCAGTACCTCAACATCTCTCTTGAACTGAGGAGCCCAGAACTGGACACAGCACTCACGGTGACAGGATGCAAAATTTGGCCATCCTAGGAAACTTTACAGAAAGTTTAATGACAGAAAATAACCACACAGCCACATGACAGAGAGACAAATCAATCACCAGTGAAGGCCTCCAGCAGTACCAGTGTGAACTGAGCACATTAAATGATTTAGAGTTGTGCTACACACTGCCACTCGTGCTCATCTGCCACTGATGTGTTACTTAAGAGGACCCCACAAAAGGCTTGCCTAAATTTATTGATTTTTTTTCCTTTCTGACTTATTCTAAAACAATGACCTGTTGCAATGAGATGACATCCCCACATCTTCCCCCCACCCCATCCCCACATCTTCCCTCCAACCCATCCCCACATCTTCCCTGCACCACATCCCCACATCTTCCCTCCATCACATTCTGACATCTTCCCTCCAAAGCTGGAGTTTCTCTGATGCCCTTCCCATAAGCCTTTCTCTTCATAGAATCAGAGTCGAACAGGTTAGAAGAGACCACCAAGCTCAGCCAG
>WAAF01008846.1:0-122636 GCA_013400475.1 Tricholaema leucomelas
GGGCTTGCTTTTACCTTTTAGGGCAGAACATGTGTTGGTACCCTGTAAACAAGTTTAGACAGACATGGAAGCACCAGGCCTCTTTGTCTTCCTTTCCCACTGTTGCTTCTCACCACAACAGAAGGAGGGAGAGCAGAAAAACATGTGTGGGCAAGCCAGGACATGTTTGGGCCTATTTTGGCCTGTTTAGGCCTTCCACAACAGAAGGGTGACAGAGCTGAAAGGTCTAATGAACAAGTCTTATGAGGAGTGGTTGAGGTAACTGGGATTGTTTAGCCGGGAGAAAAGAAGACAACTACTTGAAAGAAGGTTATAGTGAGATGTGAGTTGGTCTCTCTGTCCAGATAACAAGGAATAAGACAACAGGACACGGCCTCAAGTTGCAGCAAGGGAGGTTTAGATTGATCATTAAAAAATATTTCCTCACTGAAAGGATTGTTATGCATTGGAACAGGATGCCCATGCATCATTCAGTCCATATCTTCCCTATGCATGGTGGTTAGTGGGAAAGTATTTACTTGTATAGTAGATGTATGGGCATATCCAGTTGAAAACAGCATGGTCAAACCCTTCACAAAACACAGAGCTAGAAATGTCCTAGAAACATCCCCAAAAATAAATTCCACTGTTTGGAAGTGATATCTGTCAGACTTAATGTGTGTCATCATTATTTTTCTCAAGTAGTCTCCACAGATTTAGTAAGGACAATGATGTGTATCTTCAGTTGTTATTCGTTCCCCATTTATGGAGCAGTTTCAACAGAATTTACAGGAAAGGTCAGATTACATCCCCAGATACATTCCTCTGTTCACATATATAATGGAGGAGATTTAGGATTCAACTATTTTTCTCCTTGATGACAGTACAAGTAGCAAGAGCAAAGGAAAATATATGAGCAGCAGTACTTGAGGAAAGGTAATTGTTCCAGGATTTGTTTCAGACTCATAGGCTGGATAATTTTCACTTTGGTTCTCAGAGTATTTTATTTCACTGTTTCGCTCCTGATGAGTTTAGCAGAGGATAAAATAAAGCCAGCTCAACAAATCTACACGCTAAAGTCCAATTCTTTTGTATTCAAAGTTGTTACTGTGAGAGGTTAATGGTCAATTTCAGAAACAGTATTCACATATCTGATTTTTATCTACTCAGTTTTATCTTCATAGTTCAGTTTCAAAGTGCCACACCACAAATAATTACTCTTAATTTACTGATTTTGTAGAATACAAACCGAACTTAAATAAAGTAAAAACTGAAGTTACTTTGACTCACTAAATGACATGAAAGGAAAGGCTGCAGATAAAACTCTCAAACTCTACAGATCAGCTTCACCAAGAGAGCAAACAGATCTTGGAAAGACATGGTATTAATGGCTGGCATGGATCAGATCCCGAAAAAAAGTTTTGTGAGACTGCAACTTTCAAACTGATAAAATATGAAGTCCCATTTTTTCTGCCTTCTAAGAACCGTGTAATGATCCTTGGCAAGTAAGTACTTTGCTATTAATGCACTGCTTTCAGAATAAGATATTGTGACATTTAACCTGTGATTTTTTTGAGCAAAATGTTAATTCTACGTTTATTTTCTAAGAAAGCACTTATCTTACCCAAAGAAGAAAATATAGGATGAACGTGAGAAAGTCCAGTCTGGACTCCCAAGGAACCATAATGAGACTCTTATCTATTTTGCTTGAAATTAGCTTAATAAAGCAACAGTAAATGTTCGCCAGAAAACAAACCCATAGCTCCACACAGGACCTGACGTAATCTTCTATATCTCTAAGTTAATTGTTTGTACTTAACAATTCCTGTCTATATGAAGAAATGCTACATTTTCTTGTATTGCCCAACAGACAAATACATCAAAATTGTTTACACAAGATGTCACCAACCATTCTGTAAAATAATTGAGCGCAATTTACTTATCTTTCATAAAAGGAATAGAAAAAAGGCAGTTAAAATGAAGGCAGACAACAAGGCTAGTAAATACTATGAAAGAACAGAATAAAGAAGGAAATTCATTAAAATAACCCACTACAGCAATCTGAGACGCGATCTTGAAAGTAACACTTCATTTTAATATTGTCTTTAAGAGATTCTCTGAGAAAAAAATGTATTTCTAATTTTTCAAAGCTTTCTGATGCAGAGACCACTTCAACCTGTAGTCCCTTAACTGAAGCTATTCTTTCTCAGTTCTCTTCATATTTATTTTATCTCAAGTTAGAACAACTATAATCTCTGTATCGACTGAGATTACATTTTAGATCACAGAAGAGTTTCAAACAACTCAAACCACACTAAAAAGGACACAGATTAGGAATAAAAGGTGAAGATACTTTCTACTGTTCCCTCTCTACCTCTAGCTTTCAGAGACTGCCATGTGTGAGACACATTCACAGAAGATCTTAGTAATTTTACAATAAAATATGTTCTTTAGAATAAGTTGTCCAAAGCTGTGTTATCCCAAAGTAAAATAACGAGAGAAACCAAATGGAGAAGCTAGAAATATGTTGAGTGCTTTGCTGATTGCAGGAAAAAACGTATGAAGCCAAATCATGAAACAGATAGCTTCAGATTTGTTCTGACTTAAAATGCAAATATTTAAGTTACTCTTAGTACAGACTATTCATGATTTTCTCATTGCAGTAATAAGTTCATAATTTTGTTTGTTTGTTTCAGGGGGGGTGGGGGTGGTGGTATTTGGTTGAGGGTTTGCTTTGTTGTTTTGTTTCTTTCTGACAATTCTGTCAAAAAAAACCCTCACGTGTTTTCTGTTCTCTTTCATGCCTTCAGATATTCTGCATGATGGTGTGGTAGCTAACAGACTTGGGGACTTAGGATCAAAGATATCAAGAAACCAGCACTACCAGGAGACCCACCTCCAGCATTGAGAACAGTGACTGCAAGATGCCGTATGTCATGGATTCCCACCAGCTTTCCAAGTGCAGAGCACTTTGGATTTATTGGCTCAGGTGATTTTACCTTGATTCAGGATATCTCACTTTAACAACCCCTTTCGTACAATAAAGTGAAATATCAGATTTACAAGAGAGAAACAGGACATACAGTCCCATTTTATGAAATTATAGCTTTTTCATCAAAGTACAGTTAATGATTGAGATCCTTACAAGATGCTATCATGTTCCATTTTTGCAGTTTTTATGAAATATGCATTCATTTTAATGGTCAAATCTTACAGTTACTTTCATATAGTGCATTAGGTAGTGTGAATGTATATTAAATCTTATTGGCAGTTCTTTCATATCTCTCTCTAGAGACTACAGAACTTTCTGTGAAGGAATAACAGTCTTGAATGCTGGAAAATTTTTATTCCTCTCTACTTTTGCAGGCTGGCTTTAACAAGGAAAACACTTCACAATTGCGTTGTTATATTAATTAGGATTACATTTTTGTCTATTTGCATTTGACTTTAGCAATGAGTCAGTGCTAAGAATGTTTAAAAAATATTTTAAATACACTTATTTTCTTTTTGAAACTTACACTGCCACTAATGATGAATGTCAGCAAAGCTTCAGTCATGAGCAACAGATGAACTAGATCACCTGCAATGTAGTAAAATATATTTATGTCCAATGATATGCTTACCTGAGGTGTACAGAAGGATACTCTATGACTGATGTAATGGTTCAAATAACCTTTGGTTTTTCAATTCCATAAAATCTCATTCTGTCTCTACATATATAAATTTCACAAATATACAATGAATCCATGGAATACAACAAGCTTTACAGGTCACTCCACTCAGAATTACAACTAATTAGAGTGTGCCCAAGAAAGGATAGAAATTTATCACTGCTCATTAAACCTGTAAAGACTGTGTTAATTAGATGTCAGACTCAGTAATTCACTTAAATGCTTGCTGCCAGTCTAAATCTAGTGAAAAAACTAAATGCATTTATAATAATCACTGCTCAAGGAAAGCAGATAGATGCAGTTGAATTAAAAGGGTTAAAAGATTTCTACACCAAAATTCTCATTCTTTACTTATACACTCTTTATATTGAAAACTTGTGCATGAATTGTCTCTTGCTATTTTCCCCCCAAACTGAAATACTCCTTTAAAGAGGGAAAGATAATGTCACACCATAATTTTTGTAAAGTCCTGTTTTCAAATATGTTTAAATGCATATCTACACCTTAATTTACAATAGTTAATTAAAAATAAATATTTATTAGCAGTTATCACAGTACTGCATCATTGACATTCTTAAGAACACTCTATGTATATTGTGTTATTGCCCTCAGCAACCAATAAGAGATTCCGCTGTCTTCCCCAACATTTATTACCAGAACCTCCAATTCTTCAACTAATTCTTCTCACAGGACAGCTCACAGAAGTCAAACAGTTCTAGAATGAGGGACTGGTTATATTGATTAATTTGAAGAGTCATCAATTCAAGATGTAATTAATAAGTCAGAATGCAATAACATACATTGTATTCTTTACAGATTAGTTGCACATACAGCTGATAAATATGACTTCACTAGACTCTTTCTGGGGCTTTCATCACTGAGAAGGGGAACGCATAGTGATATGAACTGAGAATTTTCACTTCTGCATTTCTAAAGGAAGGGGAAAAAAGGTGCTTGCATGCCTCGAATACCCATACCAAAGCTCTGTATTTCAAATGAGAAATAATATAGAAGCTGCACATTTTAATTACCTAAGTTGCACACTGTATTGAGGTGTTCTGATATTTATTCTTCGAAATCCCTGCAAATGGTCATTATTAAAAAAATCAAGGTTCATTGAAGGAGTCAGGAATGACACAGAAACAAAATCCTACATGGTCCAACTCTTACAGATACTTCAGAAGAGGTATCTCCTAACATTTTTGAAGACATTAATAACTAAATGGTAGTGTTCCAACCAAGTGCCCCACAAAAAAGGATTGCTTTTTATCTACTGGAAGAAATTTTTGTGGGAAGAAAGGTGATCAGGGAAACCTTGCTGTACAGAAACTCTATATTGAAATTAAAATTTCATCTGAAAACTCATTTTTCATTAAACCTCATAAGGTTTTGCTAAGATAATAATTATAGGGCCAATAACAATAATAAACCAGTATATTTTTTACTGGTTAGTCCTCACTTAAAAGATCAGAGAAAAAAAAACACAAATTAAAGCAAAAGATGGAAGCATGTCCAAGAGAAGTGGAACATTAGCTGGTACAAAATGCATTTCTTCTAAATTTACAGCATCTGCTGATTTAGCTTACTGTGGCCTCTGTGCTATAATTGAATTCACACGGAGAGTCATCTGTATCTGTTAGTCTGCAACGGCTCTTAGAGCAAGTACCTATTGAGCAGAGCCAATAGGAGTTCCATCCAAAAGCCAATAGGTTCAACTCCTAAAATTTTAGATGCTCTGTTATTGTTTCCGAGTAACGGTTGCATTTCTGTCTTGCTTCTATCGTATAAATAAAGACAAGAAGATCCAACAATTTGACTGCGGAAATAACACTTCCATTAAAAAATAATTCTTTAAGTGTCACCCTACTATCCCACCTCTCATAACTCAAATCCTCACTAAATTATGTTAGGATATCCAAGAAAAGCAAAACCTTATTTGCTGGAAGAGTAAATATGTTTCTACAGACCAAAAAAAAGCTACAACATAGCCAGCAGTTAACAAAAAGCAATAAACATCCCTCTTGCCTTCTGTTAATTTTTTACAAAAAACATACAGACTTCTAACAATAATAAGAAATAGTTTCCTCTTCACACAGATCTTTCTCCATATTCCACATACTGTGTATTTTGAAAGGAGACACCAACCACCCTCTTACCTATTGCAAAGGCTGCAAATGTCACAATTCAGTAAGTTACTGGGGAAGAGCTTAAAAGACTACTATACTGTCATGGTTTTAGTTAAACCAATATGAAAACTTTGTGTGAAATCCACAGAGACAAACAAACCCCAAGGCACATATAACTCAGTCACTGTCTTCTTGCTGATCTGATAAAAAAGATACTGATTTTTTTTTTTGCCTATGGATATAGTCCTTTAACATCATATGTTCCTCTGACTTGAGCCAGAAGAACTATCCAGCACAACAGTGACTATTCAAGAGCAAAACTGTAAATATCACCAATTTGGAAAACAAAGTCCTAGTCTGGAAAAATTAGACATCATGACTGAATATAACAAGCAAGGAGAAACATCTAACACCAGTCTGGCCACCTGTGTTAGCCTTCCACATTTTAAATCCTGCCATGGTCTGTTTTGGTTCATTTTATTCAGGTGGGAATGCAAGGTTTTCATTTGCATTCCTTTATTTTTATTAATATTATTTAATATTTATATTCATAAGTAACATTCAACATTTACTAATTCAAATTAATACTCCTAAAATATTGTTTCCATCCTGAAAGCAGCTGATTTAGCCACCTCCTTCAGCTCTTCACCCTGAACTCCCTACCCAAGCAAAAACTCCAAAACACTGTGGAGTACTTGGAACAACAAACATTTTTTTTAAAAACAAAGAATTACACAGAATTGTGAAGTAATGGTATTATCAAGTTTCAATAACACATCTATTTCACCTCTCTCAAAGCCCAGTATTCTTTGTTATTTCTTTCTATCCTCTCCTCACTTGTTTAAATAAATCTGTGACCTGCAACTCCTCTACTAAATCTGTGCTGTGGCAGGGACAGATGCTTTTGAGTTGATTTAAACTGATTGGTTTCAAGAGCAACCACAGATGTCATCTGCTGTTCTGTCAAACTTATTGAGACAATCGGATAAATTTAGAACAGACAGCAAAAATTACTCCAAGAATACATTTAGAACAAGGCTAGAAATAGCACAAAACTAGTATTTTTGATGCAAACACAAAAGATTCCATCATGACAGCAACAAAATCACATCACTAATCAGACAGACAGACTGCTTTCATTTTGTCTGTCACAGTCTCAGTATCTGTAAATTAAATGACTGTTTATGCCGATAATTGAATCTCTTTAACACTGATACTCTATGAAAGTCAGTAAAAGTAGCTCTTAGTTTAACGATCACCACTCAGAGCTCGTGAGAGCTGACAAGAGTATTAGCCAGACATAGCTCCCAGCGCTTGACTGCGCAGAGACACTGATGAAGATACAGGTGACTTCTCAAGGAATTTGCTCTTTCAAATGCCATTTGTTTCATAGAAGCGAAAAATAACTCCAAAACATTCTTTCCGCTGCTTTCCTCTACACCCTAACCACCTTGAATCTGAAGGTCTGCGCCAATTTGGTTCATAATGTAGAAGTACACATTTTTTAAAAATATTACTAATTGTGTAACTAATCCTCTACCAACCAATACCACACTGGAAATATCATTTGCTGGATGATCCTTGAGGTCCCTTCCAACCTAAACCATTCTATGATTCTATAAACACATAAAGTACCAACTTGTGAAAATGTATCAAGTAACATTAACAATACTTGCCATTCTGGCCAACATGAGCACTGGAGAAGTAAATAATATGCCATAAGAGCATAATAAAATGTCACTGTTTACACATGCACTTTACGCGGAAATGGCAGACTGAAAAAAATGAAATAACAAAAAAGATATATGAGCTGTATTACTGCTAAATCGTTTGAAAAACTGTGAGATACTCTGATACTGTGAAGTATTTTATAAAATTTTAAGTACTAAACTAAAGGCAGGATCATGTGGTCTTGCACTTTGAATCAAAAATAAATGTAGTAAATCCTTGTCTGCTTTAGCTTGGTGAGGTAAAAAAAGAGGAGCCTGAAGAAACAAAGATAATTCTGAACAGGAAGGGAAAAGAAGAGGGCAGGGGCAATCCAATATAAAAGGAAAACTGAACAATGCAATCGTATGTGGGAGATTAAAATGCCAAGGGCAAAGAATATTGAAATGCTTAACTGTGAACCAGAAAAGACTGCAAGGAACTGACTCTTAGTAAGCTTTCCTTTTTCAGAAAGGAGATAGGAAAAGACATTCCTAACAAAAACTTTAATCTTGAAAGGCAATTGATTCAAATCCTAAAGACAACTTCCTGGGGGCATGGCCTCATTTAAGACCTCTATACTTCTCTTACCCAAATTGCACAGTATTGAGTTTTAAATCTTCAGGAAACTCTGAATGTTCTGTAGCTCAGATACAGTGTGTGTCACTGAAATGATTGTCTGTAAACTTGTATATGTGGGAGGTGTGGGGAAAAAAGCTCATGTAGAAACAGTTTGCTAATCCTAGGTGAAGACATGTTAAGGAATCATCGCGAGGTGCTCAGAACATCTGGATCACTAAACATCATGAAACAGCAGCAGATCGGAAAATCAAACGTACATGAGAGGAGTAAAGAATAAAAATAAACTGGTATTTAAGAAAAACCAACAAACCAGGTTATCTAAAAGTATTGGAAAATTTCCCTCAAATACTTTGCCTTTGATGACCTTTTTAATATTTTTTTCCAGTCTCTCTTCCTTTTCTTTCTAAAGCCTTTAGTGAATACAATCTTGAATAACATTTTTTTGGTCTTTTTCTGTCAACAGTCTAAAAGTGGTGACAAGTATTTTAAAAACCTTGCTTCTTTATCGAAAATACTTTCAGGAGAATCCTCCTGACGCTTCTTGCTTTCTTCTGTTTGTGGTCTCTTGGCTTTTCAATTTAGTACTTTACAGACAAGCAAGGATGAATTAGAACCACCTTCCTCAGACTTCTTATAAAAGCATGTGACATCATCTGTAATGCAACACATTTCATAAGATTACACAAAACCTGTCTTGTACATGTGCAGAATTTTTTTCTTTTTTTTTTCTTTTTTTAACTGCAGTAAGACATTCCAGCTAATCTTCTGCACAGCAGGTACTGCCACTATCAAGAATGGGAGGGACACAAGTAAAATGTGGGATTAAAACAAGCATATAACCAAAACCAAACTGATCTTGAGAAACAAGAAGTGAAATGTTTCTTCAAACCTTAAAACTTCCTGTGATGATACTTTATATTTCTTTTGTCTTTGCAAAACTGAGCCAATAAATCAGTTTATTCTTTGAGTACTATATGTATAATCCTTTGTTCTACTTAGTGGGAATAATAAATTTTCATTATCTCATGAGAACATTTGAAGTTTATAAAGTGATTTTTCATTATTATGTTCCCAAGATGAAAGATTTAAGTACAAAGCCATTCTCAGTTAACACATGCTTTTACTCATGTTTCAATAAATGCAAGATAGGAGATTATACAAAAAAAAAAACCAAACCCACAGCACACGCTATAGGAATCAGTATGACCATATGCCTCAGTTTAACTAGAACTGATTTTGTTTAGTGATTTTACTGTGCAGCTCAGTCTCTTCTAATTAATTTAACTTTATGAAATTAATGGCATGTTTTTACAGTGTCTGCTTCTGGTACTGATAATATCTCATGTTTGTAGCTCATATCAAGGACTGGTATGGACATCAACGTGGCTACTAAATCTCATGTACTGCATTAGGGTGCAGAATACAAGGCTCCAACTGAGGGGAGGAGCAGACAGTTCCTATGGCTCTAAACTGACCAACAAGGTATTCCATTCCATACACACTGTATTAGGTATGAAACTAAGGGATCGTGAGGGGCAAATTTTCTTACTCTCCAATGGCTGACATCTAAGGAGGACACTGTCCATTCTGCCTTCAATCCTGATTCGTGAGCTCCTGAATTCCAGAATCCAGCTCAAGAATCTGGTTCCCCATTTGCTCTGGGAGTTCTGCCACAGTATCAGTGGTGATGGTGATCAATTGTCATCAGAGGGATTAAGTTTGTATGTATTTGTGTCTCCTTTTACTGTCATTATTTTAATTAAAGTAGTTTTTGTTATCTTTTCCAATTCCTAAATCTGTCTTCTTTATTTCCTTTTTCTTTAGGAAGGGAGAGAGGCTGGCGAGGGGTGTCTGTCACTCTGTGGCAGACCAGGCCCTAATCCCCAACGTGTGTCACTTATAACTGAAGCGCCATATTTTCCATCCCACAAAGATGTTTTTGGAGCTATGAAGATAGGCTCCCACAAAGTTTTGTCCAGAGATGATGGCTACATGGCCTGTAAAGACTAAAGGGTACTGCAAGAAGTCTCAGCCTCCATTGCATGTGCTATGTGTATGCAGTATACAAGCATTACCAAGATAAAGCAGATCTAATCGGTCCAGGCTTTGTGTACACAATCTTGATACATACACAGTCGTTCATAGGTACTTTGATGCTTTTTAAAAGCATAAGTAGTTCATCTGATTATTTTAAAAGTAATTTCTCTTATTAAACATGGTTTTGCTAGATAGTACCATAATATGTAAGATTTCTAGATATGCCATATCCCAGATGGTGCCATAATGTCTGTTAGGACTACCAGATATAGCAGAATCCTAGATAAATGTAACTCTTTCAAGTACCTTGAGACAACATTTTTAAGTAGGAAAAAGGAGGAGTGTCTTTCTATCACAGCCCAGATATTAGGGTTCAGAGAAATGGAATGGGAAATGTTCTATTTTTGCTATGGTCTTCTGAGTCCCTGATGGAAGCAGAAAATGGAGCAGTTTTGAACCTTCTTCCTAAATTACCTCCATCTCTCTAAAAATACATATTATTTAAGATTAAGAGAAAGCTTTCCCTCACTGAAATAGTGACACTTGTGCTTAAGGCTAAAATCAAATATCAAATGCTAGTCTGTACTAAGTACTAGAAAGCCTGTGCAAGAAAACTGCACATATTTACTACAGGTCAAGAAGCAGATTTTAATATATTCCATGTATTTTCATAGAGTACTGGATATATTGTCTGTGAGATCTGTTTGATTCTGTCTGATACAGCCTTACAACTTCACAAAATGTTCTGTCTTTATTACACCCTTTGCTTATGAAACACGTATTAACAGGAAGCCCAAAAATCATATAAAGTCTGGCTGGACAATGTATTCTTACCCGTATCTGTCTTAAACTGTGTGAAACGGTAGCTAGTGTTCTTGTCTTTCACTTTGGAGAAAAACATGTCAAGATCTACACAATTCTACCAGTACACTGTCATTCACCATGAAGTATGGCAAATAAATGTTTATACAGACTTCTTATACTTTTTTCTAGTATTTTAAACTAAAAAAGCTTCTTATTTTTCATGGTATATGAGGGCTTTTTCTTATTGTTGCCTTAGGATAAAGAAGTCCTTTTTAGCAAAATAATAATCACAAGTCATAAGTGGTATGTAGCTAAACACAAAACACACAGTTGTTGAATTTCATAAAATATACATGTTCATTAAATTCTGGCCTTTATTCCTCTTTTTGTTTAAACCATCAGTGTATAAAACTTGCTTTCCCTATCTCTCTTTCTATATCTGTATCAGCCTTGTTCAATATCTCTATTGATGATCTGGATATGGGGATTGAGTCCATCATCAGTAAGTTTGCAGGTAACACCAAGCTAGGAGCCCTGTAGACAGACCTTGACAGGCTGGATGAGTGGGCAGAAGCCAATGGGATGAGATTTAACAAGGCCAACTGCAGGGTTCTACACTTTGGCTACAACAACCTCAAGCGGCGCTGCAGGCTGGGGACAGAGTGGCTGGAGAGCACTCAGAAAGAAAGGGACCTGGGGGTACTGGTAGATAGAAGGCTGAACATGAGCCAGCAGTGTGCCCAGGTGGCCTCTATCAGGAATGGTGTGGCCAGTAGGACAAGGGAGGTTATTCTTCCCCTGTACTCAGCACTGGTCAGACCACACCTTGAGTACTGTGTCTAGTTCTGGGCTCCTCAATTCAAGAGAGATATTGAGATACTGGAACATGTCCAGAGAAAGGCAGTGAAGCTGGTGAGGGGCCTGGAACACAAGCCCTATGAAGAGAAGCTGAGGGAACTGGGGTTGTTTAGCCTGGAGGAGGCTCAGGGGTGACCTCATTGCTGTCTAGAACTACCAGATGGGAGGCTGTAGCCAGGTGCAGGTTGGTCTCTTCTGCCAGGCAACCAGCAACAAAACAAGGGGACACAGTCTCAAGTTGTGCCAGGGGAGGTATGGGCTGGATATTAGGAGGAAGTTCTTCCCAGAGAGAGTGATTTGCCATTGGAATGGGCTACCCAAGGAGGTGGTGGAGTTGCCATTTCTGGAGGTGTTCAAGAAAAGACTGGATGAGGCACTTAGTGTCATGGTCCACTTGATTGGATAGGGCTGGGTGCTAGGTTGGACTGGATGATCTTGGAGGTCTCTTCCAATCTGGTTAATTCTATCATTCTATGATCGTCTATATCTATATATTTATCTACACTGTCTATATCTGTATTTGATAAAATGTAAAAACAAAAAGGTTCTCTTTTCAATACACATAACAAAAGCTGAGAGAAATAAGCTCTTTCTAAATCAAACCTGAAGGAGTGCAACAATACTCCTAATAACTTGTTTGTATGACTCATACCAGGAAAAAATTAACATTAAAATTTAGTACTTTGACTACAGTAACAAGCCTTTAGATGTGCAAAAACTGCATGTGTGTTTCACTGAATGATTCAAATTGTGCCTTGTGAAAAAGGCAATTGAATACTTAACAGTAATAGAAAATAATCCTTTCTAAAGTAGGGTTTTATTTTCCAAAATTGACAGTGTGCTTTGTTTTTCTACAAAAGAAGCCCATGTACAGAAGTTAAGGGATATCATAACCTACTTCTGAACAAAGATGTTACAGTAAATTGGGCCCAAGTTTAGGCTAGATCTGTGTTTTACTGCCTGCCTAACACTTTCACTGATTTGCTAAAAATTAACCTTGAGGCTTGTGTGATTCTGAAGAGCCTGTATACACATTTCATAACACACAAATGGTTTATCTAATCATACATTTGAAATGTAAGGTAATTGCCCACAAGGGAAGTGAATTTTCATACCTATATGAATAAGAACAAATCCATGGCATCAGTCAAAACACGCAGGTAACTCAAGCACCACTGTCATAAAAGTACAAAAAAGTAAGATAACTATCGCCTTCATATTTGGTCTACTAGGGAGTTGCATTTTATTCTTTGTGTTTCATTTGGAGTCGGATCTTTTGTGTACACACCCTTGAAGAAGTCCACAGCATTGAATAGGTAGAAAGATGGAACACAGGTGCCAAGAGATGATAAGAGATAATATTTTGGGCAAAAACTCAATGCATGCATAACTATGCTATGACAGATTGGATTATAATTATCACTTTTTTCTCTTTAAATGGAATACTGATAGTGCTTTAGTTTTAAACCAAATTACATCACACTATCTTAAACTACTCTCAGAAGAATAACAATCTATTCTGTTTACATCTGACAATAAGGAATTAGTTATTTTCTAAGCTTTCTAACTGCACAAGATCCAAATCTACCTATGAAGACCACGTGGCATATTAATGGTAACTGTGCTCAACACTGCTAACAAAGATGAAATACAACATAAATAATACATACATTCTGAATTTTTCATCACCAAACAATTTGTCTTGACTTCTGGGTGGATCACCTTTCAAAAGAAATCAAAAACCACCACCTTTAAAGTGTTCTATGAATTAAAAATTAAAGACTGCATCAGTAGCAATTAAGCCTAACCCTGGTAAAATAATGTTATACCTGGAACAAATACTGCTGACCTGTATCCTTATAGGATAACTGGGAAGATAATACAGCTTCATTATAGAGAAAAACCTGTATAATGGTATTGCTTACTATTGCCTTCTAACAGGTGTACACTTACCAGGAGAGGTGGGCAACAATCCTGAAAAAAACTTATTTGTGCTTTCACTATGAAAATGAACAATTTTCTTCTAGCATTAGTCTGATGATAAAAGTCTCACCGTGCCAAACAGATGACTAAACACCCACCATGTATCTTAATTAAAGTTCATTTTAATCAAGGTAACATCTATGAGATATAAAGCTACTTAAAGTTAAGATTCTTAGCATAGTTGCATGGTTCCCAGAGAGAACATTTATCAAGAATGAACATATGACTACTACTTTATGCTGATAGAAAGAAAATCAAGCAAAGCAACAATCAATGCAAGTAGCTATAGCTAGACTCTTACTACACTACACTGCAAAGTCAAATTGTATCTCAGTAATATACATACTGGATTTTTTTATTTAAAATCAAGTTCCTTTCCCAAATATCTATTACTAATTTGATGCAACTGTTGCTGAATTCTTCAAAATGACGATTGGAAGTCAATATACCCTAAAGATTTGGGTAGAACTGAGATTTCAAAATTATTTTACAAAATTTCTTTTACGTTTATATTGACCTCTTCTCTAGAGAAAATCTGTCCTACATTAAAATAAGTAGGAAGTGAGATTGTCCTGGAACAGTCTTCATTTTATTTCTTTTTAGAAAGCTTTCTCCTTCATCTACTCCATTTTAAAATCTATAAAAGACTTGCCTTTGAGTTCAAGACTTAGGAATCCTCTATGGAAGAAAAAAAAAAAATTCAGGTAATCAGTTGATCCTCTCTAGAAAGCACCAAAAAAATTAACTTAATTCAAGGAAAGTTTTAGAACATCAGCTGTTACATTAAGGACGTCACTCTCCATAGAATCGTAGAATGGTTTAGGTTGGAAGGGACCTCAAAGATTATCTAGTTCCAACCCCCCCACCATAGGCAGGGACACCTCACACTAGAACAGGTCACTCAAGGCCTCATCCAACCCAGTCTTGAACACCTCCAGGGAGGGAGCAGCCACAGTCTTCCTGGGCAACCTGTTCCAGTGTCTCACCACCCTCACCATAAAGAACTTCTTTCTAACATCTAGTTTGAATCTCCCCTCTTGCAGTTTAAACTCATGACTCCTCACCCTGTCATTATATAAATTAGTAAAAGGAAAGCAACAGTCCTACATATGGAGAAGAAACAGACTTACGTTTAGGGAAGACTAGCAGGAAAGGTAAATAGGAGCTCACTTTGTGATTATAGTCTAGACTTTGAAGTAAATAATAATTTTAATAAAGCAGGCAGACCGCTTCCTAGTGTGTGCCCAAATATCCTGGACAACAAAACTGGATTTTAACCAGAAAAAGAACCTTCTTCCAGAAAGGAAGCTCTGAACCTAAGCAAAGTGCTCTGATGCCACAAACATAACTTAAAATGTAAAACACTGAAGCAAAAGGAGACCTAAGACTAAAAGAAATACAAAGGGAGAGTAAAATCAACCTATGCACATACACTTGTCAGAATAAAAATTCTAAGCTTGCTCTGAATGTTGGCCTGTGACCGTCTCTTAACACAAGAGTGTAGGGATTTCCATTTTCTTAGCTATTTTCACCATATTCCTGGATGAGAGCTCAAACAGCAAGCAAAGAATAATCATGTAACTCAGCCCTAAGTTAATGTACAAAACTGTCCCTTTTTGAATGATGCATACGCCTGGACTTAAATTTTTTTTGTATTTACTCAGACTTGGTCCCTGATTTCCAGAAAGCAGCCAAGTCAGTATTATTTCCAATTACATCCAGCACAGACTCACTGTTGCAGCTGTAAAACCAGCCCAGTATTAATTTAAGCAGCTAAGGGTGATTTCTAAGAGTTACATTATTGCACTACTTTTTTTTTCTCTCTTTCATTTAGACATCACAGACACAGTACGGTAACTAGTGCCTCCCATTGAATTGGTTGCTGTTCTTAAGCTTTTTAAAGAGACAGAAAGGAGAGCAGCCAGCAGCAATTAAGGACCAGAAGAAAGATATCAATGCTCATTTCATAGTACCAGAAAAATTAAAACAAGGATTACTGTTTTCCAGATGTTTATTTCAAGGGAAAAAAAATAAAGAAAAAGACTCAGAAAAATGCATAAAATCATAAATGTCTATGTTTTACTGACCTATGGCTGGAGCTGGTTTAGTGCGAGTCTTCATAATGATAGAAAAAGGTATTATTTTAATATGTACAAGAACTGTCAAAACTGACAAAAATTTTATTGCCATTAATTACATCAAAATCAGTCAAGTGAAAGGGATGGAAAGAGGCTGTATTTTATTACCGATACGAAGCAAATCCCAATCTCACAGAGTTATGAGTTATAGCAGGAAAACTGTGACAGAAAATTAATAATATTATATTGATGCAAAAGTCTCAGGAAGCATTCTGAATTATCTGTGCCAGAAATAAGACTACACAGATACTTTTCTGTCCTTCATTACATGTTTAAATCAATCAAAGGTTTTTTTGCACACTTAGCTGTCTCACATATTAGAAGACATCACCAGTTTTCCTTCACGAATTCTTAAAGATTGTTGTGTCCAATGAAAAAATACACTTGGGATTCAGCTAAAATGTAGTAGCAGTAGTAATTCTACATTAACTGACTTCTTTAAACTTAATTCAAAAAATAATTTCAAAAATATCACTTGAAGCTAGCCAAACAGTTTATCTTAATGGCATCACACTGGAGCGAGAAGTAGGCCTGTATATGTAACTCAATAATCTGGATGCTTTGGGAAGTTGGCAGAACCTGGATCTATCATAAAAAAGGCATGGCTGGTGTTCAGCTCTGCAACGTGAGTTTACTTTTTTACAGCAGATAAGTACTGCTACGGGAAAATACATATAAAAGACTTCACAAGTGGAATGACTTGTAATTTTTCTGCAGTCCCCATAAATATTGAAATAGAACCAACTGCAACTTTTTTATGTTGGAGATGTTACAGACTAGCCAATACTATGATAACTTCAACAACTCTCCCCACAGAGGAGATCATCCTCTCTATTATTCAGTTTGACTCTCACTATGTCATCGCTATCACTGAACTCTCATATGCAGTTCTTTGCCTGAGCTGAGGGTCATCGACAATTTAAATAGAAACCAAAGGTTAGGTGGGTTTGGAGGTTTGGGTTGGTTCTTTTTTTTTTTTGGTTGGTTGGTTTGGTTTTTTGTTTTTTAATGTTAACAAAGAGATCAGTATTCAGTAATAGCCAAGAACAATACAAATCATTATATCTAAAAATAAGAGTTTATTTGGCATATTCAGCAAGTCCTCACCGTTTTAGAGAACTTCATCCCATGGTGAAATTTGCATCCATTGGCCTATTAGATGGTCTTTCATTCTTAGTAACCTAGACTGGAGGTAATAATCTGGACTAGTGAATAGGATTTCTCGGCTAGTTTTGGATACACTGTGGTGCGCTGTTAACATAAAGTAATTCTACGACAGCATCACCTAATCCTCACTTTGTAAGGTAGAGACTGTTGAGTGGCAAAATATCACCCTATCAGTCTCATTGGCAGGAAGTAAAACTGATCTGCAGGATTAAAAAGTAGTGGAAGGATGCTGGACTCAGCAAATCATAACAATTGGTTTTTGCAATCAATTTCTTTGCTGACTGGAGAACCAAAATGGCCTGACACCTTTAATGTGCTTTCATATATGAACATTTTTGTTTATGCACCTATGCATATGCAAATATACAAATATGTAAGCATACAAAAATGCCAAACTGCTCAGAAACCAGAATGGAAAGCTGATTAAAAAAAAAAAATCTTATTTTTCTTAAAATTTCAAATTTATTATAAAAATATTCACTGTCTTCTAACTTTATTATCTCATACTGAAACAGAGGGCAATCAGGTTTTTATGGAAGTTCTCTTCTGAATAAATTAATTTCCTTCTCAAAAATCTTTAATAGGTGAAGTGTCTCTAATTCCATGTCAGTATTTTTTTTTCCAATTTTTCCAACAGCAGAAATCAGCTGTAAAGAGCAGTAAATTCTAAGCATGTCTCTAAGCACTGCCTTTCATTCATCAGTCTTTGACATATCTATTAATCCTTGCCCCCACTTTCCTTGTATCAAAAGCAGTGATGGAATTGCTCACAATGCCTATCACAGAAAGACTTTAACAAGACATCCTTTCATAGTATAGGAATAGGCTGGGTTTTTTAATAAAAATATATCAACCAGTGATCAAAATTTGAAGTAACTACGCTGAGGCCTTTGCTGAACCTCCAGCTCAAGCAGTGTACAAGTGCTGTAGAGAAGCTCTGGTTGAGCTTCACAAGCACATTTCTGTAAAGAGGTAAAATATTGGTGATGTGCAGCTGACTTGAAACACAGTCCCAAGATCTGCAAATCTAAAACTTTGTTTCTACATTGTCAAATAGAAAAAAAAAGTAATTAAAACTCATGTAATTTCCGTCCTGGCTCTTGAATGCTCTATTTGTGTTACAGCTGAGCCTGCTCATGAACTCCAAAAACTGCCCTTACTGCCATTAGATCAGGGTTACTTCAGAGTTTAAAACTTTCACAGCAATATGTTAAGCCTAAACATTCTTCTAATATGTAAGTGAATGCCAAAGTTCTTTGTACATCATCATTTCAGCACCTGGAACACAAAACTACTAATATAAGTATTACTGAAATTGGCACACTACCCAGCCAAAGTGGCTTGATGTCAGTTCTCAAAATTTTACGTAGTAAGCATTTCAAAATATCTTCGAATCAGGTCTTCAGTATCACCTTGTCCTGGGAGCAACATGACAGTTGCAGACTTGGGCAACTTAGTTACAGGCTACAGATCCAGACTCAAATGTTATTAAACTTGAGAGAGCATCCAGGCACTGTGGCAAATTTTAACCAGAGATTTGGGCACTATAGTAGAGTTTTTCCAAGCCTTCCACTTGTGTTAGTGTTCCACATAATTTATGTTAATGATTAAGATTAAAAAAAGGCAGCAATTACAAATTAAAGAAGATTGAGAGCTTAGATGGATGTAAATCTTTTCCAAACACTTTACCTGTAATTGTATCTTTATCATATGCTTATGTTTGATTCCTTAACTTAAAAAAAGAATCATGATTCACAACAATGTTTATCACTTCAATTACATATTTCCAGGATCTATTATAAAAATAAATTTATGCTTGTTTTCTGCTGTATTTCCAAGGCACAAAGTTTTGGTATAGTATTTTAAAATCTGATTGCAGTTTTGCACAGTTCCATGTCAAATCCATTTCTAAGCGCATTTGCTTTGAGATTCATCCACCTAGAATACCAAACCTTTGATCATGGAAAATTAACACTTTGTAATTTATTTTATTTTATGGTTTCATCTATTAATTTCAATGAATGTGGGATTTTCTTCAGGAAGAACATGACAGGCTTGGTTTGACTTCCCTTTGTTACCTGGATTAGGCCTTGTCAAGCAACAGCAGGTACATCCCTTCAGAAGAGCCAAGGGGAGATCAAGAGCTGAAAGTCTGACTGTCAAACCTCAGAACTCAAAGACCATATAGACTACTTTTACAACTGCTAAGCTTCCATTCCATTTGTGGTCAAGCTTGTCCAATATGCAATTCACTATTCAGAATGTTATCTTTTGGACATACAGAGCAGAGAAACCAACCTGTTTTGAAGTATTTTGAAAAAGTCAAAAGATGAATTCTTAAAGCATGTGCTTATTGAAAAAAAAAAAAAGGGGGGGGGGGAACTTTCTTTAATTCAGTTCAGTTATAATTTACTAATTACCTATAGATGTTTTCTTGCCTGATTTAGATTCTAAGTATGGCCTAAGAACTGCTTGGAGCATTGTCCTGTTACAATATGAACACAATGGGAGGTTTTTTTCAATCATTCACAATAGATGGCTTAATGAATATATGAAAACAAAGAACTGTATGTCTGCTTTCTGCTTCGCTCAAGATAAAAAAAAAATTGTACAGACCAGAAAGAAACTCTGTTATAATCAAAGGTACCACTACACTAGGAAATCAAATGGCCAATAGGTAAGTAGTAAAAAATTCCATTTGTTGCAGATATTGATCCACTACCAGCTCTGCTCTAACATTACTGCTTTGCCAATAGTAGAGAGAGACTAGCAAGAGATGGAACTGCTGGAAACCTTCCTCTTTTGGAAATGTAAAAAGGACTAGAAGAATTATGCCAATCCAGATTGCATGTAGCAGATACAGCAAAGCAAACAACTGCAGTTTAAAAAACAGAGACTCTGGGAATCGTGATGACTTGTTTATCAAACCCCTGTCTACTGTACACTGAATTAAAAATAAAATACAACCCACCATACTTTATTCACAATTTGGAAATACTATTGTAAGGTCATTTTTCTTTGTTTGCTTGGTTGCTTCTTAGGAAAGTATATACGTCAGAATGTAGATAGCTGTTGCAAATTTGAGAAGTTAGCCTACTTGAAAGTTGAAGTTAATTCTATAAGGAAGGAAAAAGATGAGGAGAAAAAAGAGGAGGAAGAAAGGACTCATAAGTTAAAAAAATCATCCATATGTCCAGCCCAATGAAAGTACTTCAGCAACATTTTCTCTACTCAGTGTACTGTGCTAGAAACATAAAAATGACAACTTGGTATTTACAGATTTATTTCCTGCTGAAAACAGGCATCATCCTTAGCTTTCAGACCCAATATAGCTCAGACTGTTCATGGAACTATTTCTGTCTGCCCATCCATCCCCTACCTCCCCTGCCATAAATTCTGGTATTTAGTTCACTTCAATCAATTTTGAAATGAGGCAGGAGGAGGGCACAAAGTGCCTGAAAGGCACTGAGAAATAAGGTAGAGGAAGCTTAATTTTGTGTTGTCCAGAAGGAGTGTGATCTAAGTTCAACATTTTCTGTTTTCTGGAGCTTTCAGTCAGCAGTCATAAAATACATGGCTAATCAGACTGCATTTGTTTCGGAGCTTGCCACAGCACTCACTGCCACTTACGGTAACAATACTTAAGGAAGAAGAGAGGGAAGTGAAGGTAGAATAGCAGTACTTAAAGAAGTTGAAAAGATCTGGAAAAGTAGCACTATCGAGCACAAAAATGTTTGTGAGTAGTTGGAATCACAGAATGGTTTAGGTTGGAAGGTACCTCAAAGATCATCTATTTCCAACTCTCTGCCATAGACAGGTACACCTCACACTAGAACAGGTCACTCCAGGCCTCATCCAACCTTGCCTTGAACACCTCCAGGGAGGGAGCAGCCACAACCTCTCTGGGCAACCTGTTTCAGTGTCTCACCACCCTCACTTAAAAGAGCCTTTTCCTAACATCTAGTTTGAATCTCCTCTCTTCCTGTTTAAACCCATTACCCCTTGTCCTGTCATTACCAGACTTTCTAAATAGTCCCTCCCCAGCCTTTCTGTAGGCCACCTTCAGATACTGGAAGGCTGCTACAAGGTCTCCTCTAAGCCTCTGCTTCTCCAGGCTGAAGAGCCCCAACTCTCATAGCCTATCCTCACAGTAGAGGTGCTCCAGCTCTCTGATCATCTTTGTGGCCCTCCTCTGGACTTGCACCAACATTTCAATGTCCTTCTTGTGTTGGGGGCTCCAGAACTGTACACAGTACTCCAGGTGGGGTCTCACGAGAGCAACGGGGAAAAATCTCCCCTGCCTGCTGGCCATGCTCCTCTTGATGCATCCCAGGATACGGTTGCTGTCTGGGCTGCACATGCACACTACCGGCTCATGTTGAGCTTTTCCTCAACCCAGATGAAACCCCTTTTCCACCGGGCTGCTCTCCAGCCATTTGCCACCCATTCTAGATTTGTAGTTGTGATTGCGCTGACCCAGGTGCGGGGCCTCACACATGGCCTTGTTGAATTTCATGAGGTTGGCCTGGGCCCACCTCTCCAGCCTGTCCAGGTCCCTCTGGACAGCATCCCTGCCCTCTAGCAAGTCAACTGTGCCACACAGCTTGGTGTCACCTGTAAACTTGCTGAGGGTGCACTCGATTCCTTTGTCCATATTGCTGACTAAGATGTTAAACAGCACCAGTCCCAGCACTGACCCCTGAGGGAGGCCACTTGTCTCCAGGTGGACATTCCTTATCTAGCGAGTGCTCCATCCATCAAGTCCGTATTTTTCCAGTTTGGTGACCAGGATGTCATGTGGGACAAACACCTTACTCAGGTCCAAGTAGATGACATCAGTTGCCCTTCCACTGTTGCTGTGACTTCATCAAAAAAGCCACCAAATTCATCAGGCATGATTTGCCCTTGGTGAAGCCATTGCTGGCTACCACCAATCATCTCTGTTTTGTTTTCTACTTGCCTTAGCAGAGCCTTCAGGAGGATCTGCTCCGTGATCTTGCCTGAATGGTGAGACTAACTGGTCTGTAGTTCCCTGGGTCATCCTTTTTTTCACTTCTTGAAGTTGGGCATTATGTTTCCCCCTTTTCCAGTCAGCAGGAGCTTCACCAGTCTGCCATCACCTTTCAAATACGGTGGACAGTGGTTTAGCAACTTCATCCACCAGTTCCCTCAGGACCCATGGGTGGATCTTGTCAGGCCCCATGGACTTGTGCACGTTCAGATTGTTTAAGTACTCTCAAACATGGTCTTCAATTATAGTGGGTAGACCTTCCTTCTAACAGTTCTCACTGGGAGAAGGAAGATTAATTCAGTTTACTGCAGAAGGTATGCACAGAGACAACCAAAAAGTTTAAACAGAATACTGTATGGGCTGATGGCAACAATGCAGTGTCTACACCAGCTTCCCTTTGGAATTTTTCCGGGTCAACTTAGTGTAGAACAATTAACATATGCAACACAAAACAGAATAATAGTAGTTTCTTGTAGAAAGTACCATAAAATCTGCTGAGCCTGTAAAAGTTCTACCTTACAAAAAAGTCTTTTTCTGCCTCTGATTTTCTTCAGGCACATAGAATTAGAAGTAATATTTTTATACTTTTATCAAGAGAGAGAATTTACTGTGAGGCTCCCACCCTTCGTCTATCCCAAGAGCAACATATATGTAATTTTCTCATATTATTTCCTTGCATGCTGCAATGGAATCAAGTTGTAATTCAGAACCAAATACAGTCATTATGACTTGCCCTTAATAGACAAAATTTTAATAGACTCAATTTCTACCAAACAAGAATGATAGAAATAAAGGCATATTCTGATAAAAATGAAGTTAATCTGAAAGTCTTCAGAAATTTCCCTGCAATATTTTCTGTAAAAAAAAAATAAGAAACTTCATATATGTTGCTTTCCCTTGTGCCACAGACTGTAAAGCTACTTTTACACAAATATAATTCACGTGTTCAGGATCATCCTCAGAAAGTGCAGCTATCTTGGCATTAAATGGCATTTTCCGCAAACTCGTATGCCCCAAGAGGAGCTTACTATGGGCAAACCACTTCATGGAACCAGCCCCGGTCCATGCACACCCTTAAGTGGCACCAGAGGACCATCTGTAAGCTTGTGGGTTAAAACTGAAGCAAATCTGTTCCAACAGTTATTGACGTGACAGTTTCAGTGCTTGGGATATTGCAATGTTTAATTACCTCTTGTTTGTGTAGCTTAAACAGTCTGGATCAGATCCACATTCTTCTACAAAGATACATTTAATTTCCAAGATGTTACATTCAACAGTTAAATAAAGACTTTGAGAAATACCTTAAATAAACAAACTTGATGATGGCAGAAATGTCACAAATCCATTTTAAGTAAAAATCAATATACAAAGAAGAAATCTCTCATGTTGTCCCTTCATTTCCTTGGATTGTCTAAGACAGATGCTCCATAATTTTATGATAATTAATTTCTTTAACTGGAGTCCTGCACTGCAGGCCTCATCCTACTGATGGTATTGTGCATATACACATAGTATTACAGGACAAACAGCTGACATGGTACTGGACATAAGTGCTTTGGTAGGCCTAAATAGGCCATAACATGTCCTGACTTGCCCAGGCATGTTTTTCTGCTCCCCCTCCTTCTGCTGATGGGAGAAGCAACTGTGGGAAGAAGGACAAAGAACCTGAGGCCACTGAATCTAAGGACTCTGGCTTGCCCAGACTTGTTTTACTCCTGTTTACATCCTGTGGTAAACAAAGTACATACACTTGACTTGTGCCTGCCTCATGCAAAGCCTACATTTTTCCCAAGTTTGGGTCAAGCAAGCCTATGGCCTCATCTAATACGGTCAAGCCCAGCTAACTGCCATTCTGATTGACTATTCTGTGTCCAAAGCCCCATTAGTCTCAGGCTGCATTGATAAAAGAGATGAGCAGGAAGAGACAATGAGCTTGTTGCATGCTTGCTGCTTGCCTGCTGTTACTGCCATTGCCACTGCCTTAACATGATCTCTGTTTCTGGCAGTGATTCTGCCATTGCCTTCTGCAGTGTTATGCTATGCTAACTGTAATAAGTTAGCCCTGCTGCTTAACAAGAAACTCTGATGATTTGGGCTTATCTGCCTGGAAACTACACTGCTTCAAGTTTACCAGGAAGAGGCTCTAAATGCTTCCATGTGATGGGCCTGTCTAGCCAGAGTGACACCTGTGCCAAGACTGCACATCTGCAAGACATCTTGCCTACACCTGCAAGCCTCCCATCAAGACTCTGAAGCCCTGGAAGTGACACACAGATCATCCAAGAGGGGCCAGGACCAGGTCAGAGATTGTCTGTCTTCTCCTCCAGCATCCTCATCAGAGTCTGCAATCCATATAAAATACTTCAGATTGATGCTAAGCATACTCTTACTATTTTGTTCCTTTCTACTGATGTGACCAGGGAGCTCACAAAGTATTTCAGAAGCATACCTTTAGATAACTGTTAACATTCTATGCCCAGAATACATTAGCACTCTACCAGAAAGTGGTGTAGTATAGTCAGATACTTTTGAGGCAGTTTCTAGTAATTTTCAAATGAGATGTCATTCTATGAACATTTCATATATAGCATCTGTATTCCATGAGACCTGATTCCCTTACTGACAAGAAACTAGGTGCACCTATAGCTAGCAATATAGACACTCTATTCTACCTGTTGTATCGCTAACAGAATCATCAGCCAAATTCTGATTGTAAAATCTTATAGCACTAGCACTGATAGATACAAATGTGAAGCAGATTAGCCTCAGATCCTTTCTGAATTTGGTAAGAGAGGGAAAAAAAAAAAATCTGCAGATCTGAAATCTGAGAAAAAAAAAATTGTAACATCATTCAGTTTCCCCCCATATACTACTGAAATAGAAACTCTTCACAGACAAAATTTATACAGTGACACTACTGCAAGTGATCGCAGAATGGAGAACAATGCTCAAGATGATGTGGAAAAAGAATAAAATAATTCAGAACTCTTATTTACTAAGATAGACTTTCTATGTGTTATTTCTCTTATAAATTTAGTCTGAAGTTTTAACATACTAGCAAAGTAAAGAAAAAAGTGTAAGCTGATGCAGCTCCCTCAGAAATTATTACTGTTTCAGCAATATTTTTTACTGTGAAGCCTCTTTGACACCAGCTCAGACTTCCTTTTCTCATCAAGAAGTTGAAGTACTGGAACCCTGAGTATACTGTATACAATGAGTACACGTTGCCATGGATTTTGATTGGCCATATCTATGCCACCTTCTCTAGATGAACATGAGATTTACAGAAGCCACAGTTCTGCAGCAAGAGTTATGTCATAAATAACTGGAAAGAGATACAGTCCATATTGAAATGTTTTTACTGTCTGGGAATGTCTTATATGCCTTAACAAGGGTTTAAGGCCAATGATTCCACCTGTATCAGCTGAAGTGGTGACCTTACTCATGCTTTCAAAACACCATGATCAAGAGAATCCTAAATTACTGTTATACAACTGTGTCCTTGAAAAGCATTAAAAATTTAATCTTAAAAAGGAACTAATACGTCTGTACTACTTCTTGTCCTGTGCCGTGCACAACAATATGCTAGATCTAGGTCTACTACCTTATGCCCAAGGCAGAACAGTACTAATTCTTCAAGGAACACAACTGCCTTCAATCAGACTTCCGTTCTCAAGTGTTCACATTGCTACGCGAAACGAATCAGAGGTGCTTCTGAAATTTTCCCTTCACCACTTCAGATCAGGATTTCAAGGTCTGAGAACCAGACATAACACAAGTATGTAACACTTCCTCTTCTTGTTCTAGTTTACAATAGCTACTTAATATAACAACATTAATTGCTCTCAGAAGCACTGCAGAAGGCTAGATTGAATGTTCACTTTTCTAAGGATCACCACGTAGATATCTTGCTTTGTTTTTCACCATTTTTGTTAGCATTAGGAATTAAATAATTATCCTTACTCTTTTGTTACTTTTTTTGACTGTCTCTAGAAGACTACAGTGTTCCTTTGCAGTAATAAATTGATCATAATCGCTATGTACGAAACATAACCTGAAATTGTCCCTTTTCCCCAGTTTTCAAGATCCAATTAAGACTTTTGCTTCCCTTTTATACTTCAGTGATCTTATTTCACAAAAGCAAAACCTATCGTTTATTACTGGATGTCTCTTTTTGCTCAGATAGAAAGACTTAGAGAAAAGATTTTTCTGTCCCTGTAAACATACTATAACTGAAAGATCACTAGAACACCCTTAAAATAGATAAAACAGTATATTGGGAAAATCAGTAGTCTGTAATCAGTCTGTATTAACCAAAGAAGAATGAATATTTTTCATGTACTGTATTTTCACCTTACTAGTATCATCTATTTTAGGATCAAAAGGGAAGACTAAAGAATCATGTAATGTCTTTCTCATATGCATTTTTTCTGCACAAAGAAAAGCACAAAGAGAAGCATGATTATGACAACGAAATAAGCATGTCAAAATATGTCTTATAGTGAAGGAGACATAACCACTTAGTCAAAAGCTTTGCAATCATGTGGTTAAAAACAATCACTCATGTAGAAGCTATGAGATATACTCAGGTGTTGTTTTTCTTTCAGAGAAGAATGGATTTGTCCATATACAAAGCAGAAAGATTCAAAACAACCAGCCACAACACCCACACCCATCCCCAGAAACCAACAAACTATAAAACTGTTTCCCAGTCAGCTGTCACTCCTTTTCTCTTTTCAGAGTTCACTGAAGACCACAAATACTTGTTGATAAAAACCTGCATGAAAGATGATACACCAATATATCATCAAGGATAAACCACTTCTTTTCACCTTCTAAAAGGTGCTATCAGAAAGTGTTTGTGTAGTTGTAGCAAAAAATGTTTGTTCCAATTAAACATGCAGGACCTAAGTCCAATTAATATTTACAGTAAATTAGAAATAACATTTGTTTAACTGAGAAATCTCACTGATAAATGGATATGCTACCATGAAAGAAGGCAGATGTTCCAAGAAATGTAGTTTATCATACAATTGCATGTACACTTGAGCCTAAGCCTAGACTAATCCAACACTTTTTATATTCGCAGCTTTCAGCCAAAAGATAGAAGCCTATAGCTATTCAAAAACCCAACTGGACGGACAGACAGATGAAGCCAGCTTTGAAACAGAAAAACTACATTTTGTACAATAATAGTTGAGGTACAACACACTGGATATTACGAGAGTGATGTCAGGCAGTATTGTTATGCACTTTGTTCTGATCTACATTTCCCTAGGCATCTGTTCTTAGTCAAAAGGTAGAGACTAATAATGATTCATCTGACTTGGAACTGTTGATCTTATGTTCTTATTTTCTGGGGTTTGCTTTCTGAAAGCTCAGCCATAAGCCAAGTCCTCAGAGAATATCTATAATATTCTTTGAACAGAAATTGTTCAAAAAAAGTGTAGTTTGGAAGCCATAAAATCCACATAACTTCCCTTGTTTACAGATTTTAGAGCATTCACAGCACATATTCACTGTTCAACTCTTCTTCTGAATCCTTAGAGAGTGTTTTATGTTAAGATTGCAAATTCTATGTAATGGCCACGCCACAGACATGTCAATGTTAGGAAGATGGGAAATTTTTTTAGTGTGTGAGTTGCTTTATGATGTCATTTCAACTTTTGCCAAGAAAAATCGATCTTTGGTTAGAAGTACAGAAAAGAAAAGAATTCCTTATTCAGTTTTAGGGAAGTGATTTAGAGAGGAAGAACCTATGCATGCAAAAGACAGTACCTTAGTGTGTCAAGTAGTGGTTTTAATACACTATCTAAATGCTTGAGGTTTTGGAGCACAGTTAATCAACTTTTAGGAGCATCTAGGAGAATATATGAAAGGAATAACTCAAATTTCTTCAGACATGGCAGAAAACCATCAGCAAAGGTGCATTCCATACACTGGAAACAGATATATGGGGGGTGGAGGAAGAAGGGGAAAGACAAAGTATGAAAGACTACTAATTTCACAGCAGAAACATACAGCAAAACCCTATAGTAAGTATTCTACAATTAATGAAGACAAAACACAGGGAATTATGGAATACTGATACTGTTAGGTAAATGGTTAGGCTTTAACTTGAAGTCTTTTCCAACCTAAATGATTTGAGGACAAAATACTGAGCAAGTGTAATGGTTTAGCACCAGCGCCAAACTGCCTGTGTCCTCAGCACAGAAGCGAGTGGAAGAGTAACACAGAGAAGGTAAAGAAATAAGAGTTTGATGTCACATGAGGTATCATAAGCACAATGAATAATTACCTTGGCCAATAATCTAATTAATCTAATACATGATTACATTAGCTCAGCCTATTTACAGAAGGAGCATAGTGAAATACATAGGGGAAAATACAACACAAAGCCAAAACCAGTCTCTACCTGACTCCCATTCTTTCTGCCACTGTGCCTACAGGGAAAAAAAAAAAACACAAACACCATACCCAAGAAGCTGGAACCCAGAAGCAGCAATTGGAACAGGAAGACTCCCATGTTGCAATCTGAATTTCAAGCTCCATACTTTATCCCAGTTAGCACTTAGATTTTTCAAGCTGGCACGACTGCAGCGTGGTATGAATAACAGCAGCAGGTTCAACTCAATGATAGCAAAAAAGGAAGAAGAAGAACCATTTTCCTACGTATGCTGTTGTCATCCAAGATATTTGATAGAATCAAGAACTCATCTCCAGAAGGTTCAAGATAACCAAATAAAACCCCCAAATGCATTCACTTCCCACTCTACTACTGAAGTCAAATTTCACAACTTTTCATTACGTCCTTTTGCTACATATTTTCTCAGGGTAGAAATATTTTTTTCCAACTTCACTTCTCAGTAAAGCTACTTAAACATGTTTCACTGAAACTGACACAAATCCCTGGGGGTGGGGGGCTAGGTGAGGGAAAGACATTTTCTATCAATTTCCTAACACTGCAGAAATGCTAGCAAGACTGTGGAGGGAAATGCTGCATATGATGCAGGTGTCTTCCAGGAAACAACAACACAATGACATATTTATTATTAAAATTATACCTGTTGCAGGAGACAAGAAATGCATTAAGTTCCTGCAAGTTTTCAGTAAGAGTTTTTCTAAAGCATTGAAACATAAATCCTGCAAGCTCAATTAGATTTCAGACTCACTAATGTAATCATCTCACAGTGTTTCCTTCACTAACACCTCAGTCACAGATTTTTAATGGTTTCAGCTGTCTTTTAAAGTGCTGCTTTTTTTTAAAGGAGGAAAGGGAAACTTGTGGCTGTGATGCAATACAACAGAACACATGAAAATGAGCTCCATGTGGTTGCTCTTGACCTGTAGCAAGGTCAGTGCATAGTACTGCAGCATGTTCCAGCCCTGACTGATTCTATGATCTATGTAAACTGCCTGGTGGCACGACAGTCAGTTACAACATTACATTTGTGTTTATCTAAAATGTGTATTCGTATATGGATGATCAGAAGGAAGCAGCAATTCTAAACTAAGCAAAATGCTCTGGTGGCCAAAGCAGCTGACAGTATCCAGCAATGTGACAAGCAGGACTAGGCAAGAGCTTCCCCCCAGCACTCAGCACTGGTGAGGCCATGCCTTGATCACTTCATTTGGGTTTGTGCCCACAATTACACAGAGGGCATTAAGGTGCTAGAGTGGGTCTAGAGAAGGGCAACAAAGCTGGCGAAGGGTCTGAAGAACAGGTCCGGTGAGGAACAGCTGAGGGAACTGAGGCTGTTTCGTCTGGAGGAGGCTGAGGGAAGGTGGTACTGCTTTCTACAAATACCTGAAATGAGGTCACAGCAAAGCGGGTGTTGGTTTCCTCTCCCTAGTGACAAGTGATAGGATGGGAGCAAATGGTCTCAAATTGCACCAAGGGAGGTTTACACTGAATATTAGAAGAAACTTCTTCACTGAAATGGTTCTCAACACTGGATTAGGCTCCCTGGGGAGGTGGTTGAATCTCCATTCCTGAAGATATTTAATGATGCATAGATGCAGTGCTAAGGGACATGGTTTAGAACCAGATTTGGTAGAATTAGATAATGGTTGGACTTGGTGCTCTTGAAGTTCTCCAACTGAAATGATTCTGATTCTATTCTGTGATTTGCACAAAATCCATACTATAACATCATACTCCAGTTTCCAGAAACACAACTGGAATGAGTTTAAAACAGAACAACACAACAGAGGTGAATTTGGAAGAAACAGACCTAGACAGCAGTGTGCTGTATTCTGATCTCAGCTAAATCAAGTTAAATACTGAATAATGGCTGTTGTGACAGTTTTGGTGTTATCTGCCCCTCACTCTTATGAAGTCATCCAGACTAGACTCAGCCAAGCTGGAAATTAAGGAATGAAGCTTTATGTTTACAGGTTAGCACAATATACAAACAGATAATTACAATATATATAGCTAAATACAGAAATATACAAGTTAAGAAGGTAATACGAAAACACAACATCTCTGCCAGAAACCAGAGTCCCCAGGAGGGGCTCCCAACCACCCTTCCACCCCTCTACTTTATCCCAGACTTTGCCTTACATGCAAGGTGAGTTTGGAGGATCGGCCAGCAGGGTTAGAAATTAGGAGGATTAGTTACATAGAAAGCAGGTTAGGGAAAAAAGTACAGGCACCAGCTGTGACAAAGAGCCACTGCATTATCTGTGTTTAGTGATCTTGTTTTTATACATTTCAGCAAGCCTATGAGTGAAGTAGACATCACCACTGTTTCATTTTCACAGCCTATAATCTAATTCTTCTCACCAAAATATCCCATCTAGCCTCAAACTAGGACATCCATGTTCACCAATTTTCACTAGATTCCCACAAAACTGTAATGTCACAGCTACTCTGCATGGGACTTACACAGGTGATCCTTGTGTCACTTGTGTAGCCCAACCTGTAAGGAGTGCTTCTCTGTTTTGTGTTCCTCTGTATTCAAGGCATACAATCTGATCTGTTCTCTAGAGTAATTATTAGGATTTTCATAGAAATGAGGATAAATACTATTAAAAAAACTAAAAATGCTGAAGGGGCATAATACAGTCCTGCATACTTAAAATATTCCTATAGCAATAAAAATAATGTAAGACAATTTTAATGGAATCAGAGAAACAACCTCCGTATTCTGTATAGTATATCCTCCTTATTCACTTTTTTCATTTACTTGCTATGAGGTTAACATAAGGGTATATTCTTGGTTTTGTTTGTGTGTGTGTGTGTGTTCCTAATTTTTTTAGTTTGTTTTGTGTTGGGTGTTTTGGTGGGTTTTTTGTTGTCTTGTTTTTTTTTTTCCTTCCCAGGAAGCATGAAGAAACAGAGTTTGATCAGATAGTTCCCTAAACCCTCTCTCCTTCGACATAACAGCAACTAGGAAGTTAAGTGTGACACACTCCTGTTCACCTCTGCATGCTGGGGAAGAGGCACGAGATACAGTTTGTTCTGTTAAATGCAAGAATATTAATCACTAGCATAAAAGAGAAGATCCACTGCTCAGTCATTTTGGCAAATTTATCATTGAACTGTAACAGTAACGAGTCTAGGACATTAGAACACAATAGAGATGGAAGAACAGTGCATTTACACTGGATAAAATTATCCAAACAAAATTCATGTAGCCTACAAATGTTATCACTTATCTTTCAAAAAATTTATATAGGCTACTCAGTATCTCTAAATTATCAGTGCTTAAGCATATCAGTTCATTTCGTGCTCAAGATGAAACATAATATACGGAAATAATGGTACTACCACTTCAAACGCCATTTTTCCTCTAATGTTTTTCACCCAAGAAAAGAGCCAGCTGTGTTCAGTGTGAATGGATGGCATCATTTAGAATCACAGAATGATTTAGGATGGAAAAGACCTCAAATATCATCTACTTCCAACTCCCTGCCATAGGCACGGACACCTCCCACTAGAACAGGTTGCTCAAGGCCTCATCCAACCTGGTCTTTAACATCTACAGGGAGGTGGCATCCACAACCTCCTTGGGCAACCTGTTCCAGTGTTTCAGCACCCTCACTGTAAAGAACTCTTTCCTAAGACTTAGTTTGAATCTGCCCTCTTCCTGTTTAAACTCATTACTTCTCATCCTGTCATTACAAGACCTTTTAAATAGTCCCTCCTCAGCCTTCCTGTAGACCCCCTTCATTAGTGAAATGCTCCTGCTGAAGGCACTTAGCAACTTACTTTTAATCTATATTTTAATACAGGAAGCAAAAACATAGGCATTATATATTTGAAGAAAGACAAGCTTCAGATATACTGAGTCAGAAGGTCTCCACAAAACCTAGCAGAATTCATTTGTGCTTTCAATTTCAGCAGAACACAATGTAAATAATCATAGCAGCCACACAGCTAACTTTTAAATTAAATCCTACAATGAATAATTTATATTTTCCAACAAGGATTAGAAGTTGCATTCACTTGCAGAGTTTCAGGTGCGGCTTTAATAATTTATACTCTTTCCAAAGGTGAATAAAATGCCCTCCTGAACAAATATCAAAACAATCCAAATATTTCCTTTGATAAAACCTCACCGCGATGGCAAAGGAAAGGGCAACTGTTGTAAAGTTGAATTCATGTGCAGGAGACCACAATAATATTCAAAGCAGAAGTTTCTATGTGCAAGTTCTACCATTGTGATGGTTTGGGTCTCCCCCGCCCCCCACACTTTTAGAAATCACCCAGACTAGACTCAGTCGGCTCTGGAAATTTGAATGAAGCTTATATTTACAGCTGGCACAATTTACAAGCAGATATTTACAGTATATACAGTTATAGACAGAAATATACAAGGTAAAAAAGGTAATACAAACACAATTCCCCTCCCAGAAACCTGAGTTCCCAGGAGGGGCTCTCAAGGGGCTCTCAACCACCCCTCACCTTCCCCTACCCCTCTCAACCTTACCCCAGTCCTAAGGAAGAATGGAGGTTCGGCCAAAAGGGTTAAAAAGCAAGGTGAAGCAGCCAAGCAAAGGAGGGGTGAGGTTAGAAGGCAAGATGGAGTCCAGCCAGCAGCCACGAGCTCCCCAGCAGGCAAAGCTCCCCAGCGAAGAGAAGAAGCAAGTGCCCTAATCTTTGTTTTGCCTTTCTTCTTTACACATCCCAGCAAGACTGTGAGGGAAGTAGACACCATTGTTTTCATTTTACAGCCTATCATCTAGTTCTTCTCACCAAAACATGCTAGCTAGGCTCAAACTAGCACAACCATGTACCAAAGAAAATAAGGAAAATTAAAACAGCTTATGAACAGAAAAATCTGCTTAGAATACAGTTTTTACCCTTTACTGAGAGTCTCAGAATTCTGCATTTTTTAGTGTGTTTTTTTTCTTTCTCTCTCTTTTTTTAATTTGTTTAAATGTGCAGAGGAACACATCTCTCCCTCCAAGCAACCAAAAAAGATCTACAGAACAAATAATGTTCTCAGTACTACCAGGGCTATCTCTGGCCTTGCATAAAGAAGTCAAATATAGAGTATAAACACTCTGTGAAGCACTATCACCTGGCCACATGGAGTTCATGCTGTCTTTATGTGACCTATTTATACAACAGCTGCCTCATCGGAGATTTTGTAGATAAATTGTCTCCTTTTGCTGTAACTCACAGCTTCTGTTCTTTGCAGTCCAAATAAATATTCTTCCAATATCCTTATCTTGACCATGTGTATTCTTTGTAAAAGGGCAAGGAATATTGTAACTGATGAAAAAGAGTGCACCGCTCTGGAAAACTCAGTGCAATCACAGCGCAAGTGATCTATATCATAAATGCTCAGGCAGCATTAAGGTAAAATTTAATGTAAGACAAATGTTCTGTGCTGTAGACATAGTTCATAAATTAATTACACATTCTGCATTGATTTTCACTTCCTTATGAAGAAATAGTACAGAAGATGGGTGCCTCCTTCAAACATAGAATAAAACAGCTATTGGAACATTTGCAAAGAAATATTCTAGATGAGACAACAGTTTCATGGGGAAAATAAGGAAGGCAATTTGAAAAGCAGAAAATGTATAGAAGAGCTATCCAAATCAGGTATTTTTAAAGTTTGTTTTTTTTCCTTAGGGGCTATTTTGAGGACCATGATAGCATTCAGATTCTTTTATAAAATATTTATGAAACACATTTGTTTCCAGACTTTGTTAAATACCAAATCCCCCATAGCCTGTACTGCTGCTCATCTCAATTATTCATCATTATAATAACTGTGCAAGACAATTTAGTAAAAATGATAGAATCTGGCCCTTGTGGTTAAGTCACAAGTACGATTTTTTATCTCAAGCTAATTTACATGAGAACAGTCTACAAACAAATATATTATACATATCATCAAGTATTCAACAGCAAAGACACACGATGATCCCACTTAAGGGCTACCATCATTACAAGCTGAGGTTGCTTCATTTCAGTGCAAAGATAATTTGACAGTGTTTTAAGAACATGACAAACACCTGGTTGCTTATCATTCCTTTTACAATGAGAAATGGAGACATCTCATGAAAAAAAGCAGAACTAATTTTCCTTTGAGATACACATTAGAAGACAGAAATAGCAAAAAAGACTGCTGAAGAACACTAAAGTTGATTTACATTAACATATGCAACCAACAGAAACACAGTTGCTTTTAACCATGGAGGCAGGAACCACCAGATCTTGGTGGTACATAGATAGTTCATAAATACTAGAGATATGGCCATTATTCTAGTTTTTTATGCTCTTTATAAATGAAATTCAGTGACGTAAATTAGTAAGATTTTTCAATGTGGTTGACAATTGGTACATTTTAAAGGGTATTGTGTATAGGTGTGGATTGATCGTACAGAAGTTCACAGGGAAAAACTTCCTTTTGAGCATTTCTTTACTCCTATTGTGTCACTGAGGTGAAACTGAAATCTCTGTGAATGTTAATTTATCAAAAACCATCTAGAGCCTTTAATCTTGCGGTAACTCAGATCTCTCCTATTCCCTCATGTTACATTAACCTCATCAGTCTTTATCTGTGTTTCCTGTATCTTAACCTCCAGAAACCGAGATGAGATTTTTTGATAAGAACCTTCCAATAAAGTGTTTCAACGCTCAGAAAGTGCATTATCAAATACTCCTACTGAAGAACAAATATAAGGACCACTGTGCCTGCTTACAGTGCTGGCCCAAGACCCTAGAAGTTCCAAAGTAACTCAAAGCAAAGAAACATTCTGTATTTCCCATTCCCTAAATTATGATTGCTTCTGATCTCCCAGGGAGGACAACTCACCAATGTCAGACCATTTATCTGAAAACAAAATTGCATGTTAGTGACTTGCTTGTTATTTGCACATTTTCTTCCTCAAATCACTCCAAAAGTATTTTTGGAAAGAAATTTGACATCAAAATGCATCTGAAATACTCTAGGCAAAGACTAATATAATAAGTAGAATTCATGGATCAGGGAAGGAAACATTTGCCAACTATGTTGTACACACTTTGCTCTAGAGATAAATTCTCTTTGATATTAAACTGGCATAATGGAAATCTAACTCAATAAAGCTATACACGATTTAAACCAGAGCATGAGGGAGTCCCAAAGGCTAAGAAAAATAAGAAGCAGTTCCAGTCAGTTAAAAATGTTTACTCCTTAGGATGAATAAATTCTTGTTGCTGGTTGCTGCTGTTTTACATTTTATTTCTAATCACGAACATCCAGCCCAGAACTTTGCTTTCTTACACCAAAGGCTACTATTCACATTAGTAATTGTCCAGAAGTGGTGTTTCTGATAGTGGATTCATTCTTCATTAATTTGCAAAATTCTATGATCCAAAGCCTGTATTATTTAGGCAACAGAATTTCACTTTTTCAAATCTGATGTTCTGAAACTCACTTGCTTAGCTTACGAAGAGAATTCAGCATTGTACTTACTGGATGTGTTCTACTTGTTTAAAACAGAAAAGCATAGAAAAGTTTTGATCTAATTATGGCTATGAAAAAACGTTCTATAAAATCACCTTCTCCAAAATTCTTTACCCATCCTAAGAGTCTGTATTTTTAAAAAGCAAATGTAAGTTAAGGAGGCAATCACAAAGAGAGACTCAAGGCAAATCTTAAATTTAATACAGCTTTATTTGTACTGTTACTTATGACTTCTATAGCTTCATTATACCTGGTCATTCCCAAACTCTACCTGTTTACCGTAACAATGGTAACTGATGTTTAATCCCTGGATATAGCAACTGTGATGAGAACAGCCAAATAAGAGCACCACATGCTCCTTCTCTAAAACTTTCTGGGCAGAGAACGAAGTCCTAGTATACTAGACACTGATGTAAAAAAGACTAACATCTACACTACTTAAAACTTTTGCTTGCTCTGGAAACAAAAGCGCTACTAGGTTCTAATAGCATGTTCTCAGCAGCTTACTGGATTTCTTCCACATCATTCCAGTTAATTGGTGTACAAATCTAATCAGATTTACTGAACATGACAGCAATAATCTAAAAGAAATAGTGGAAACAAGATGGAGGTAGGGGATGATGATCTACGTTGAAACAAAGAAACAAGGGTTATTGATGTGACAGAAACCATGAAGTACATGAAAATTATCATGTAGGAATTAGGGTTTCTTCTTCCCAAAAGTGTTCAATTGGCTGCAACTAGGCTAGCTTGGAGAAGTCTCACAATTGTTAACCCTCCTTCTTCTGGGGGACTCCAACTTACTAGATGTCTTCTGGAAACACAATATGACAAAGAAGAGGAAAAGTCTAGGAGATTCCTGGGGTGTGTAAAAGATAACTTTCCGACAGAGATGGTGACTGAGCCAACAAGGGAAGCTGCCCCGCTGAAGCTATTTGTAAATGGAGAAGGACCTGGAGTCTGTCTTGGGCATAACGATCAGGAAATGATAGAGTTTGCAATTCTTGGAGAAGATCAGCAGACCTGCCACTTTGAACTTCCAGAGAGATGATTTTGGTGTGTTTAGGAGATCTTTTTCAACTCAAATGATGCTGTGATTGTATCTGTCTTCCAGTAACACCACCTTGGGTGTCCAAGCCTCAACTCAAGCTGCAACAGAGTGTCTTCAGATCTGATAACAGTATTATTGCTAGCTAGGAAGAGGTTCAACATTACTGTATTGAAGCAAAATATCAGTATTGTGTTGAAGATTTTTTTTTAAAAGCATTGGAGGTAATTTACAGGAAAACAAACACTTCAAAGTTATTTTCCCAAGCAACAGTGAATGCCAAACCCCACTTTTATCAGTATTACTATAGCAACATGCCTGCAGTCAGATGCAATATGCAAAAAACAGTTTCATGACATAGCATATTTTTCTCTCAAATTTGCAGACTCTTATTTTAAGGGTTGATATGGGGTAGGCATTATCCATAGTTATGTTGTGAATAATTGATCGTTTTTATTAATGTTCTTTTAAGAAGCTATTTCCTAAAAATATAGTCAAAATTTACCTAAGCTGACTTCTCACATTGTGAAAAATAATTATTTCTTAAAGTTTCTCTGCAAAAAAAACCCAATAAACTACTGATTTTATTTTCTTTTTAATAAACTACTTCCATGTTTTAAAGAATTTTTAATTTTAATCCCAAGGCTGCTATATTTTGACTTAGATACATCAATGACTCACTGTATTGTGCCATATGCTTCTGTTCTATAATTTAAAAGATTCAAGTTAAGGGAGATGAAAATTTTTTTACCTTGCATGGATGGACTTCCAATGCAAGTGGAGACTGTATATATATATTACCAGTTTGGGTTTAGCGTAGTGCCTCTTTCCACTCCCAGGAGTGCTGTGGGAAATGCAGCTCAGGAGCAGTACTATCTCCATTCTATGTATTACCTTAATGAACAACAAAATGGAAGGGCAGAAGGCACTGTGTTGATAACTGCCATCTATCCTCCAGCACATTGTACAAAACTATAGTGTCTGTTGCAAAACTAAGCTCCTGAGAATGAAATAATTCATGCACAGAAATAACAACATGTATGTGGATTAAAATACTAAACATGGAGTTCATGACAGAATTGCAACTTTCTTCTAAATTCTGCCTAGGGAAATAAAACTTCACACTTTTTTTTCAAAATGCAGCTTTAGCAGAGAACCACTATGAGAGGGTCCAATTTGAGCAATGAATATAGCAACCCAAGAAAATGGCTAACTAGTGAGCTGGAATATGGATACGACATTGTCACTGTCTGCTGTACTGCTGGAGTGAATACCAGCAAATAATATAAAACTGTAGTCAATAAAAAGAGATAAAAAGAGTTGAGTTTGCAGCTAAAAATCTGCTTTTTGTAGTCATTTAAGTACCTCTCAGGAAGATTTTGGAAGATGGATTTAGTTATAGTATTTGTACAGCTTCATACGTGAAAAAATCCAAACCAATCTAAAAACCAACAAATCACAGAACAGCAGAGAAACAGAAGTTCTTTAAAACAGTATAGGAAACAGGAAGCAATGGCTGGATGTTAAAACTAGGAATAGTTAAATAGAAATTAAATGAAGCTGTGTCAGAGGAAGTTCAAGTTAGACATCATGAAAAAGTTCTGAGAGGTTAGCAGGTCACTGGAACAGGATAACCAGGGAAGTGGTCCCAGCAACCAGCCTGTGAGAGTTTAAGAAGCATTTGGACAACATTCTTCTTTACATGCTTTTGTAAGTAGTCCTATGAGCAGCAAGGAGTTGTGCTCAGGCTCCCTTCCAAATGAAGATATTAGCTATATAAAAAAAAGGCTTCATGATAAGGATTTTTAGATTCCTGATTGAAATATTAGCAGAAGTATAATTAGTCCTCTCTGTGTCCCCTGACTCAGATCAGACACATCAGTACTAAAACTGTAAATCACATAGAATTGGTCAACAAAAATGGTCAGCATGATGACAGAGTTACGCAGTGATTATGGCAGCTTTAGAGCACCTGCATTTAAAAAAGAACATATTTGACTAACAGTAATTTTTATATACTCTTGGCTAAGATAATGAACATTTTATTTTTTTTTTTTTTGCTTTTCAGGTTTATAAATGACATAATTCTTCTTTAGTTTTATTACTTTCTGTATCTCAGCACAATCAGCAGAAAACCCATCACTTCTGTTCCAGGATATATTGGTTTTGAAATGGTTCACAGCAGCAAGAAAGATAGAGAGCATTTTATGATATTGTTTTAAAGGAAATTAATTATTTCAACCCACATTCTCAGACACAAAGTTAGTATACTTCAATTTTATATGATTGCTATCACTTGGTTATACAAAGGAAGAACACACAAATGAAGTCAGGTAACTTAACTGAAGTTCACATGACTATTTATTTTCATAAGATCAATAGCACCGTCCATTTTCTAGGAGCTCTGAGCACATGGAATAATCATGATCATTTACGCCTTAAAGGGAAAAGTCTAAGCTAAAAATCACTTAAGTCAGAGATTGATCTATCTTGTTAAAGTTAATCAGGTTTTCAAAACATGTTCATTTCCTTCAAAACGTAAGGGAGAAGCTGCAATCCTACTTGTTCTTCCTCTGCAGCTCAGGGGTCAGAACAGACAGAGTAGTTTAATTCTTACTTTCTGCTCTACTGTCTGATACAGCTTCCACCTTCCTGGGGGTAGTCCTTTACTACCCTACCCATTAATCTGCAGTCCTTTCCACTGAACTTATTCAAATCTATGGAATATATGAGAATTATCTGAACTAGAGCAAGCACAGAATACTACCAAAGTCTGACTATCTCCTGTGCTGGTTTATCAGACATGAGTGAACAATAACATCAAAAATACTCATTAGAGACAATTCACTTACAAAATCCTGTTAGAAAATTAATTTCTAAGGAGTCCTCTTATCTGAAACAGTATGCTAGCTGTCAAAAAGTTTACTGCAATTTTTGGAGACAAACTGTTTTCAAATTTCTCTCAACAGTTTTCCATGCATTCCCCTTCAGATGTACAATGCTACTATTCATAACAGCTCTGTAAGAAAGTAGCCTACCATACTGATTCAATAGTTACCCAACATTATCACAAAACGTTTTGCAGTGTCAGACTTATCAAGACTAATGATGGGACCTAAATGTTGAATTGGTGTCCTTAAGGTGAAAAATTAAAAGTCCTCAAAGTACCAGGGGTTGTGTAAGCAAATACAAGCATGAGGTGAAAATTTTACAGTGGACTGAAAATGCTGTCCTACTTCAACAGTATGATTCTTCAATATGATGAAATGAGACTGTAAGAACAAGCTCACACCTGGTGAAAGAAGAAAAATCTGAAGAATAAAGTACTAATAAAGAAGTATTGGTTGCTAAGGGGTATAGAAGGATACCATTTTGTACGTGTCCTTTCCACCCTTTTGTGCACTAATTTTTATAGCAAGTAAAGGAACAATTTACTAGAAGGTTTTTAATTTGGAATCAGCACAGTATGTGGTCTATTCCTATGGGTAGACTCACCTTTCTTTAGCCACAGCACTGCTACGCATAAGACTAATGAAAAAAATAATATACATTATTATTGCTTTTAAATTGATTATTCTGGAAGGCTTGTATCAAATTCTGATTTTTTTAAGTTATCTTTTTTTGGGCTCCTGTATAATACAATTGGATTTTTGTCTGATGTTCAACATGTGACATTGTTTTCAACTTGAAGGACCTGTTTTTCTCTCTCTCCAGAAACACATTTTCAGAACTGTCTTTGAGGTACCAATCTCTCCCCCCCAGCTCCCACAGTGTTTGAATAGCAATCTATACTGATCAGCATTTATGCCACCATGGAATCTTTAGAGTGTCAGGTTGTTATTATTTTGTCACACAAAATTATACTTTTCACTACGACTTATAAAGCTTTTTTTTTCCCTACTTATTTTTCTTGAGAAAATATCAACTCTTTTCTCTGAATTCCTGTTTCTTAGAATACAAATGAAGTCTATCAAAGTTTCAGAGAAAACAGAATATATGTTTTCATAAATGGCTTGTTTAGTGCCAAATGTCTTGCTACCATTTCTAATTTGAACTGGTGAATGTTTCATGTTGTTTTTTTTTATTTTGTTAAACTTTTTAAAATGAAAATAGTATAAGTATTATGCCAAACCTGGAAATCACCTTGAAAATGATAGTGAAAGTAGTTGCAAATAGTTTACTATACTTTAATAGACTACAGGGAGAGAAAGCACCTACAAGAGAGAAACTATAATTGAGACATGATATAGTAGTACATATTTTTCATACAGTCATGATACATTTGGGCTTCTCCCCCTAATATACAGCTATGTCAGTTTGTGTTTTATGAAGTATGCATGCCTATGCAGCAATACATACACCACTAACCTTCCTTCCACTCATACAGTATGCAAAGATGATACTTCAGGGTCAGGAGAGATACATCACAGATTCATTTGGGCTACGTTTTAAGTAGCTATTAATTTCAACCTGACTTTTGAGAGAGAAGAAGATACAGTTACTGATCTGGAAATAAATTGAAAAGAAAAAAATCTAGAAGGTACTCAAAAATGACTGTTCAGTCTTCACATAATAGAGTTCACTGGAACTTATCCGTTTTGCAAGACATTGTAAATTTCCCTTTTGCAAGTGTAACTTTTACCCTAACCTCCTTCATCTGAAATCTAACATGTCCTACTTTTCAAAAGCTGTATTTGTTTGCAAAACCTAATCCTAACACAAAAAGTGAGTTTCTAAAACAATCCCAGCCATTTCAGATGTTACTATCAGTACTGATCTACAATATGTTTATATGTAGTCTTATCATATGCACAACAACAATAAACAAATTAAAACCAAAAAAACAACACCAAGAGAATACCAAATGAGTTTCTGTTTTATCGTTACAAATTTCTACTAATAAAATCCCTTAGTCTATTTTTAAATTAAGTTTGTACATGCATGAAAGTATAATCTGCTGTAACTTCTTTTTGGTACTACAAAGTACAGCAAACACACCAGGAATTAAGTATCATTATTGCTCTAAAACAATATTTCAACTACCTCTAATTTCTTTATTGACCTGCAGTTTTACAGGAATTTAATTGAATAAATGGCATCAGAACTGAAAAAAAAAGCCTATTTCACAGGTTTTCCTGGTAACTTTACATTGCCAAGAGCTCGACAGAAGCAATGATTCACGAATAATCGCTAATTTTTAGACAATCAACAATTTTATCATGTTATTAATTTAATAACCTTTTGATTCTTAGAAAGAGAGAATATGAAAATACTAACACGCCGATATTACAGTTTAATTTGATATATGAGCATTGTACTCTGGTTTAATCTTTGATCTTAACATAAATTCCATTTCTATGCTTCTATTTCTTTACTTTCCTGATATTAACTTCATGCCTAAGCTCCTAAATGTCTTTAAACACATCACCTTTAAAAATCAGTAACTTGAAAAACACATGCAAAGGCAGGAAAAAGAAAAACAAAACAACAAAACACAAACAGAAGCAAACAGATATTCTAAAATTAGATATTCCTTAAGATGCTTGTCTCTGACAGTTAAAGAGTAGTCTAAATATTTATCTGTGTTAGGCTACTTTTAGAAAGGTCACAATTTCTAAGTTATTTTGCTGTTTCCCATGATGGTCCCATTGCATCTGAACAAAATCCACATACATTAAGGCACTTAATTTGGTGCTTTTAAATTCACTGCATTTTATCAACAACATTTCCCTCAAACTTAAGTAGACTTTCTCAGCAGGACATCTTATACAATTCACAGTATCCTAGACTACTGTATCTAAAAAATTGCTGCATCTCGTAAATCACTCAAAATTAAGCTGAGAGCAATCTGATCTGTCCCATACATTTAAGGAAAGGAGCATGACAGTGCTTCAAGTAACCAAAATAGTCACTACTTTATTTTTGACTCTTTCTTTAAAAAAATTCTAAACGTACCTAAATGCTTTAAAAAAAAAAAAAAGCTGAAAAAATGTACACAGAAACATATCCATGGCAGATAACTAAAGTGACAGTCTAAAAAGAGTCAAATTGATTTTTACAAAACTGTAGACATAATTGTTATTAATTTTCCATACTATTAGGGAAAAAAAAATATAATGCCCTAATTGATTGAAATCATAATTTCATCATTTCTCTGATATTAAAAAAAGAAAATCCCTAATGGAATCACAGAAATGCTCCAGTTGGAAAAGACCCCCATGATCACCAAGTCCAACTGTTATCGCTACTCTGCAGTGTTCACCCATAAATCATATCCTGAAGTATCACATCTGAACAACTTTTAAACACATCAGGGCTGGTGACTTAATGACCTCCCTGGGCAGTTCATTTCAATGACTGACCACTCTTTCTGTGAGGAAATGTTTCCTCATGTCCAGTCTAAACCTACCCAGTCGCATCTTGAGGACATTCCCTCTTGTTCTATCACTATTCGCCTGTAAGAAGAGACCAGTAGCAGTCTCTCCATAACACCCTTTCAAGTAGCTGTAGACAGTAATGACATCTCCTCTCAGCCTCCTCTTCTTCAAACTAAACAGCCTTAGCTCCCTCAGTCACTCTTTGTAAGATTTATGTCCCAGGCCCTTTGCCAGCTTTGTTGCCCTCCTCTGCACTCGCTCCAGGGCCTCCACATCTCTCTTATAATCAAGTGCCCAAAACTGAACACAATACTCAAGGTGTGGCCTCACCAGAGCCAGATGCAAAGGGACAATCATGTGCTGGACACAACATTTCTAATACAAGTCAGGATGTCATTGGCTTTCTTTGCCACCTGGGCACACTGCTTGCGTCTATCATGACCCCCAGGTCCCTTTCTGCCAGACAGCTTTCCAGACACACTTCCCTAAGCCTGTAGCATTGCTTGGGGTTGTTGTGGCCCAAGTACAGGACCTGACATTTGGCCTTATTGAAGCTCATGCCATTGACATTGGCTCATCAATGCAGTCTGTCCAAGTCTCTCTGTAGAGCTTCCCTATCCTCCTGCAGATCAACACTGCAAATTGTAATTATCATAAATGCTACATTTCTGTTGGGTTTGGTGATGACCAAACTCTACATCTTATTTTACTTGTAGTAAAAAAGTGGCTTTTTTAAGAAAAATAAGAAAAGATACCCCACACACAAGGACAGAAGATGGCTTATATAAATGTTATTAGCAATAATGTTACTGAGAGTAAAAGCAATCAAACATATCAGATACAGTCCATTGTAAAGTGCAGACTGTACAAAAGAGCAATGGTCCACAAGTGTAATGTTACACTTGACTAATATGTTTATGTGGCATATGAAGAAGCTACCTCCTCCACCTCTAACAAATGCATAGATGAAAAATTGAATTTCACTTGAAAACATCTCTACATGTTCCCTAGGAATTTCAATTCCCATTTGTCTATGTCTCAGATAATTCTGTAAGACGTGACAACATGGCTGATGGGGAAGAAAGCTCACTTTGAGTATCACTAGTTACATCAGCCAGCTTCTTTCTTTGTCCTTGTCCACCTGCTTAATATTATTTATCTATATTTGGTATCTTTTGTGTTATTTTTACACCACTACTCTGGTCTTGTGTTTTATTTTCTAGTCTTGACCATTTAAGGCTACTACAAGGAGTTCTTAATTTAGCTTCCTGCACCTGTTTGAATAGTTAATGCATGTGTCATGTAGTAGTTTTGTGTGGGTTTGTTCTCTATTTTTCTTATTGTACTGAATTTCTTAGTCCTGGACATTATTTGAGATATTATTTTTAGAGCAGTGAAGTAACTGAATCTATTTTGCACTGTGATTTTAATCTAGTTAAGTGTAAAACTACATCTAGAATAAAGCCAAAGAGGGGAAATTAAGAGACTGAGATTCAGAATAACAGAGTTTAGGAGAAAGAAATTCAGCAGGTTGAGTGCAATCAAGCGTAATAAAACAGCAGCGAGGAAACAGCAGAGAGAAGCTGAAACGTGTATAATGAGATTAAAGTGTGCCCAAAGGATACGGAATGCATAGCATACAACAACAAAATGAGAAGTTTAAAAAGTCAACATGGCCAAAAGAGGGAAGATAGGAAAAAAACCAAACCATGCCACAGAATAAGAAAAAGCACTGCAGATGTAGCCTCACTGAAATGGAATATGAAAAGATTTGTGTGGTCATCTTGACCTGTAGATTATGATATTTAAAACATGAAATACAGGGAGAGATTTGAAGGAATACAATGAGAAGCTCTGAATATTAAACAATCTTATCATGCAAGACATCTGTACAGAATATAGTATAGTATATTTCAAGGAACTAACGTAAGAAATGGGGAGGACCTTTATTTTTACTTCCTACATGGATTTGTGTTGTCCTTTAAACAATAGAAGCTAGAAATTACAGCAACATTCAGTTCGATGGCATACTACCCAAGATAACTTGGTTTTACATTAGATTTTTTAAATAACAAGGTTCTGTGAAGAAATGTTAACTTCTGGTTTTAAAAATAAATAGCTTCTTTTAAAATTCTCATTTGGAGTTATGTAGATAAGATTTTGAGTGGGTGGAGTTCTGTTCATGAGATTTTGGGTTGTTTTTTTTTTGTTTGTTGGCATGGGTTTTGTCATTGCTGTTTCAGTTTTGATGTATTTTGTTGATGGTTTGGTTTTGGTGTGGGTTGGAGTTTTCTTTTTGTTGGTTTGGGTTTTTTTGGGAGGAGGCAAGTGGAAAAAAATCTGGTTAGGATATTAATAGATTCAAAGAAGTGGCAATGTTGAAATACTTCACTCATTGTTTCAACAGATAGGAGACATTTTGCTTTTGATTTCCTCATCATCAAACATTATCTTCTCCATAAGGACTCATGCCAACATGAAGAAAGTTTTAAGCTTCATCTGCATCACCCAACGGGTTTCTTTTGTAGAAACTATACAGATAAAGCAAGTTGCTGAGGAAAGGAATTCTCTTCTGTTACTGGAAGCTACAGTACTCAGGAAGACCAGGGAACATCCTAAGAAGTGTTACTGTTCACCAACTCTTACAGACACTGGGGTTTCAAGTAAGTTTTGAAAACACATTTTTCTGAACCTTTTAAACATGTCTAAAGCATTGTTTTTATTTGGAGAAAAGTCAGCAGAAATCTGCACTACTTATTTTTATTTCACTTTTTTCCAAGTCAATGATTTTTCTGGGAAAAAAAGGAATATAAATTTTACTAATATACTTTTTCTGCAATAAATCAGTTCTGAAAGTTCAAATACTATCACTTTTTTTTTTTAAAAGTCACTTCCATCTGAAAGTCACAAGAACAATCTGTTCATTACATTATCACTGCCTTCCTTTACATTTCTTTTCTCCCCCCCTCCCTTTTCACTCCATCTGCATTTATGTCCACAATCTTCTACATAAGTGACTCTCATATATTTTCACCACACAAATTAAAAGCTTATTTTTGCTAACACTTGAGCCAGTAGCCTTTATAAGTAAGGTAGTTCAGAAAGTATAAGCTGTGATCCTGTGAATCACTTGAAAGCCTATTTCTAAATCCAGAGGAAGCTAAGGAGAGTAGCTGAAAAATAACATAGTTAACTAAAATTGTTAAAGAAAGGACATTTACTGGAAAAAGTACCTAGCATCAAAGAGCCACGGCATGAACACGAGACAAGGGTGATATAGCTGTCTGCTTTTTCCTGTGGACTTATGACATTTCAAAGCTTGCTCTTTTTTTTCCAGTAGCTGAAGTATGTATACTCCATTTGGATATACATATAGAATCACAGAATCAACCAGGTTGGAAGAGACCTCCAAGATCATCCAGTCCAACCTAGCACCCAGCCCTATCCAGTCATCTAGATCACACCACTAAATGCCTCATCCAGTCCTTTCTTGAACACCTCCAGAAATGGCAACTCCACCACCTCCCCGGGCAGCCCATTGCAGTGGCAAATCACTTTCTCTGTAAAGAACTTCCTCCTAATATCAAGTCTATACCTCCCCCGGCACAACTTGAGACTGTGTCCCCTTGTTCTGTTGCTGGTTGCCTGGCAGAAGACACCAAACCCCACCTGGCTACAACCTCCTTTCAGGTAGTTGTAGACAGCAACGATGTCACCCCTGAGCCTTCTCTTCCCCAGGCTAAACAACTCCAGCTTCCTCCTCAGCCTCTCCTCACAGGGCTGTGTTCCAGGCATCTCACCAGCTTCATCACCCTTCTCTGGACATGTTCCAGTACCTCAACATCTCTCCTGAGTTGACAAGCCCAGAACTGGACGCAGTGCTCATAGTGTGGCCGGACCAGTGTTGAGTACAGGGGAAGAGTAATCTCCCTTGTCCTACTGCCCACACTGTTCCTGATACAGGCCAGGATGCCATTGGCACTCTTGGCCACCTGGGCACACTACTGGCTCATCTTCAGCCCACTATCTACCAGTACCCCCAGGTCCCTTTCTTCCTGGCTGCTCTGCAGCCACTCTGTCCCCAGCTGCTTGGAGTCGCTATGGCCAAAGTGCTGAACCCTGAACTTGGCCTTGTTAAATCTCATCCCATTGACCTCTGCCCACCCATCCAGCCTGTCTAGGGCTCTCCTACCTTCCAACAGATCAACATCTGCTCCTAGCTTGGTGTCATCTGCAAACTTACTGATGATGTACTCAATCCCCTCGTCCACATCATCAATAAAGATGTTGAACAGGACTGGGCCCAGCACTGATCCTTGGGGAACACCACTAGCGACTGGCTGCTAACTGGATGTGGCATCATTCACCACCATTCTCTGGGTCCAGCCTTCCAGCCAGTTCCTGACCCAGCACAGAGTGAATCAGTCTAAGCCACAAGATGCCAGCTTTGCCAGGAGCTTGTTATATATATGAATGGTACAATGCTTGTTTTATTACTAGTACATTTCTTGCTGTGATGATCTCATGGAAAAGCACGTCTAGCCTAAAGGCTTCCTATACTTTTCTTGCTGAATACTACTTTACGTAGTGTGTCCAGCAAAAATAGTCCTTTTAGTAGTGAACAGATACACCACACCATTAGTTCCAAAAATGCAGTCTTTAAAACTCACATTCTCATTCCAGTTCTGGCTTGAGTATCTATCGGAATAATTCCCTAAGCAGCACATTTTTGCAGCAGTATTTAAATAATTCTTATTAGCATTAAACTCTAAGTCAATATTTATTGTCCTCTGAAAAACTTGTAAACCAAACACTTTCCCAAACATAAAATTTGGCCTATGAGCATGCTATCAAAACACAGATGCGCGTAACAGAAAAAACAACTACCAACAACCAACCAACAAAACCCGCCAAAAAACACACCCCAAACCACCAAGGTTGTATCTTTTTTTTAGCAAGTTTAAGAAGCAGAGTCCAATTATTTTCTCAGAACACAAGTATAAAGTTCCATGTGATTCCACACCAAAGCAAGCAGCTATAGATCAGGACTTCTTGAATCCTTAAGTGTTTAACCTATGAAAATTTAATACCTTATGGTATTTAAAGACTCAGCTCTCTTTTTATGTTTTTTTTTTGGGGGAGTTTTTTGTTATTCTTTTTCAGACCACTACTTAGTTGAATATTTTTTACATTCTCGCATGTTTTAAACTGAAAATACCCAACACAGGCACATTTAATTTCCCCTTACTTCCCTTAGTAAAATTAATTGCACCATTGTCTTTAATCTTCTGATAATGATGTGCATTCTATTTTCATGTAGTGCCTATAATGTACAATACAGCAGAAATATTTTATATAAAGTTTTACAGAATAAAGGAAAGGAGAATGAGGGATTTGTTCATAAAGTTTTACATTAGAGTCTGGAAAGTTGGTATGCCATTATAATCAATTAGCTAAAAATCATAAATTTTAGCTATTATTATGACTTCAACTGATAAACTTTTTTCAAGATATCTGCATCTGTAGCTTTGGTATTAATATAAAATAAAGTTCTGTAGTTTTTTTTTTTAATCTCTGTATCAGTAATTTTCACTGATGTGCATCTTACTGAGGAGAATTGTGTTTTTATGTCAAGACTATTCCACATAAAAACAAGCATAAACAGTTACCACGCAGTATGTTGCAGATAATAAAAGTAGCTTTCAATCACTAAAAACTAAAGTTTCTGCTCCAAGTGAAACCAGGAAGCACCTGAAATGCATTTGTAACATATTACAAGGCAGCTAGTGCAGCCACTATAAATTTCAAACGACACAGTTTTTCTCTTACTTAGACAGAAGTGTTCTTAATCTTGCACACTATTATTCTTTTTAAAATTTAAATACAACTCCAATTTGCACATGCTTAAACAATTCAACATCTTATGATTGCATACTATCTCTTTAATTTGACAGTTACAATCAGTGTTGTATTTCAGAAACTTCAGAAGAGCTTTGATTGTAGGACAACAAATAAATGTCTAAATTCCCTTTTTTCCAGATGTTAACAAAAAACATTAAATGACAACTGTCCTTGAAGCTGGCATAAAAAGTTCAGATCACAATGACTGTACTCCATCTGAACATGTTATGCATTCTGGAAATGAGTCTTTGACTGAAAACAATTTCATCCTTTATGGCGCAGAAAACCTCTCAAGCATCATCAATTGAATTGTTAACATATTTAGGGAAAAGACCCTAAACTGACCAGATGTTTGAGGTAGATCAAACAAGGCATTGTCGTTGTAGCACCTCAAGCTAGGTTCTTCAAAGAATGAGAGAAAACTCAACTTTTATGACACTACAAATGTCCTCAAATCTAAGAAAAATAAAATAAAAATTAATTGCATACATTTCAGAAAATAACCAGAGAAGAAAACAGAGAAAAATATTCTTTGAGATTTGAATTTTCTTTCCCCCTTCATCTTCCCCTCCTTCCCACTAATATCCTAAAAATCCCAGAACCTCCAATTCATTAACCATTGATTGAAATTGGGCCCGAGTTCCAGCTTTTTGGTCTTTTGGGTAAAGCTATTGTTGAGTCTAGTGCAGAGCATAAGGATAACTCAGCTATGATTCGGACAGTTTGGTGCTCAAAAACCATGAAGGTCTTTTTCTCATAACTGGATTGGGGGGGGAGGAAATCATCTTTACAGTATTTTTTTCACTTCAAAAAGAATTCTTATAAAAGGAATTTTGACATATGATCTGTGACCCAAGTTTGTATCCAATCTCCTCTGTTCTACAGATAACCCTGTTTTTCAGATGTTCAGGCAGATTTTTCTATGAAGTTGAATAACTGAGTTTTCAGGAAATTACCATATGCTTTCCCCCCAACTCTCACCTTTTATACTGCCAAGTAGATCATCACACTGGCACATATTGATTTTCTTACCTACCAGAGACCAGTGTTATTTTATTTGGTTAGTTTAACTTTTCATCATCTAGGATTCTGTACCATAAAGGAGCACAGAAAAGCAGTCTGAACTGGAAACTGACCATTTTAAAGGAGAAATGAGACACTGTGTAGTTAACAAATGCACGCTTACCTATTGCACACTTAAGGTAGTATTCAGAGTATAATTCATCACAGCAAAAGGCAGAAAAATAAGGAAATAAAGGATTCAAAAGGCAACCTCCCATTCATGAGATGTGCATACTAACCTGTTTAATAATAACTCACTATAAAATACATTATTCTAGTAAACAGAGTGGCAAACCAAAGACAGGAATAAGAAGCTACTATAAGCATAGGTTCTTTTAAGGAAGCAACACCTACAGTTAAATTGTATTTCAGTCCCTTAGTACATACCTGCCTGTCATTTATGGCAATACGGACATTTTATAACACTGCCCAGCCTCCGATCTCAGTGTCTGCTCCTTCACTTACAGCATCAGAATACAGTGAGACCCTTCCACCTTCTTGAAAGCTGTTATATGCAGTGAAGACTTTTACCTTTGAAGTCCCTAGGCTATTTTCATGTATCCAGAAACTTTCCCATTAAATATACAGAGTATTTCTAACAGTATTAAGTCTGTGAAACTTTATCTGCCTACAAGCTTCTGGCTGCTCTCAGAACTGGAACGAAAGTGTCACTGGGAGTCCTGATCAAAATTTTCATTAGCTGGTGTCCTAAGGTGACACCAAATGGCTATTTGAATATTCTGCAATTATACTAATTATGCATATTTTCTGTAAGTATTCAGGAGTACCTTTATTAACTTCTTCATATACATCTTTAGAGACACAGTGCTTACTACACAAAATGCAAGCATGCATCATGTGAGTTACAGCGGTGGTAATACACTCATAAATAAAGGCAATACAATTACTTTTAATTTTTGTTTTGACAGTCCTCAGGAAAGGCAGTTTTATGGAAAGATAAGCATCTGTTTAACCACTAAAAACTGTAAGTCTAAATTAAACCTTGGCTAACCATAAATCATATTTTGGCTCAAAATATATACGAGAGAACAGAAGCAATCTGAAGTGCCTGTACACAAAGGCATGTAGATAGGGGGGGAAAATAAAAGAGTAAAAGTCCATGAGCAGTCACGGAGTTATTATATCTTTGGAATTACAGAGATGCAATACTACAGTACATCCAACAGCACAGTGGATGTGCTGCGTTAGATGGGCACAGACATTTCAGAAGTAACAAACAGGGAAGCTAAGGCAGTTGTGGCATGGGTAATCCAGGAATTTGAGTTGAACTGGGCATTATTTCTTTTATAGCCTAGCTGAATAGACCAACAGGAGAGGTACTCTGCTGCATCTGTGAGTGGGTGGAGCTGGTGGGATCCCTGAAGATTGAAGGAGAGATTATTGTTTTTCAAGGTCAACCATGGTTAGACCTTTTCTGTTGTTTTGTTCTTCCCTTGTGTTTTATCAATGCATAGTGAGACTTGTGCACATGCTGTTATTTACTGTGGATTTGAATGTAACTGTCCATGGAAGTCAAGCTCAAATAAAATTATACAATGCTCTCAACTGCTCTAACCCTTAAAGTAGGAGCTTAAACCCATGTGTTAATTACAAGGTGCTGTAATCTAGTCTGAAATGCTCCATGGTAAAAGTAAGTACATAAGTACGAACTAGCCTTTTTTTTTTTCAGAAGCAAATATGCCCCCCTGCTTATCTAGGGACTAGCATGATTGTGTAGAATAAGACACAGTTAAAGCAGAAATCTCTGTCTTCTCTCAAGGGAGACTTCAGTTAGACTCCTACAATGTTTGCATCAAGAAATGATTTTATAAGCAGGCTCACTTCGGGAACATTAACTGCACCTGTCCCTGAAAGCAAGAGTAGGCAGAGTTACAGCTCCTCTGTGGACCCTGAAACAGCCAAGGAAAAGAGAGTCACTTCCCTGTAAAGAAATCTGCAGTCACTCCTCTTCTCATTCTTCACATTCCAGAACAGGAACAGATAATTTAATTGGCATATAGAGACTTTATCCAACATAGTCTAGAATATAGCTCTTGTTTAGTTGCATCCTAGTCTGAAGGATTCTAACTGACCGCTGGAGACTGAAGTCTTGCCAAATACTTCTGTGAAGTCAGTATTCTTAAAGCACATAAGAAAAATTACAGTAGGTTTTGAAGGTTTCTCTACAAGTTCTTTGGAAAGAGGAATAAAACAAAAGCATAAAACCCCCTGGAGAACTTTTCTGTGAAGGTTTGCATTATTTTTGTTATTAGCATAAAATGAAATTATCCAAGGTCAAATATATCTCTACTCCATGACTGGCCTAGGATCTGTGAGCTGTCAGAGATGCCTGGGTGTTTACTCCAATGGAGATCCTAGACATACTGAAGGCAGTGGGAGAAATATGCCTAAAGCACAGACTTTGTGATTAAAAAAAAAAAATAAATTCAAAAGTTGATGCCAAAGTGACTATGTAACCTTTAGGATTTCTAGTACTGTCAAGACACATATGTTCTTTTCCATTTCACTCAGTTCTGCTTCTAAGTTGATGGAGCTTCACTTGTATATCTGCCAGAGGTACTACTACTGCACTCTTGCAAGCTTATCTAAAAGGTACTGTTGTGGAGGGCCTGTAGGCCCCAAAATAGGCTTATTTTATGCCTATTTTTTGCCATAACTTACCCAAATATGTTTTCCTGCCCAAACCAGGGGTAAACACATTAAATGGGTAAACAAGCACAAAAGGGACACAATAGGCCTGGTGCCATAAAGTCTGGCCTGCCTAAGGTCCACATTGTAAACAAGTTATATAAGGTGGTTTAAACATGTTGCATAAGCCCACGTGCCTAGCGTGTGGCCCACCTATGCTGTCCCCATATTTGGAGGTACTAGGCTTGTGATCTTGCCTATTATGGTATTGTTTGGCTGACTGCCAAACCCTGATTGGGCATTCTGGTGGACAAAGGGCTATTAATCTTGGCCCACAGTTCATAAATAGAGGCACACAGGTAAACAACATGCTCTGGCTTCACCTGCAGCTCTGACTCCATTGCTGCAGCTCTCTCACTGCGTGCACTCACACTTAGGCCCTACGTTCGGGCCCCCTGTTCACTTCTGTGCTCGGGCTCTGTTGCCTGTGTATTCACTTGCAGAGCTCACTTAAGCCTGCCTGTATATCTGCGGAGCTCAGACTCCCCAGCCAGCCATGCACACCTTGCACGCCCGCTGCCTTCATTGCCTGGTGCGCACCACCCCTGCCGAGATACCAGGACCCAAACCCTGCATGAGATCGGCCCCTGCTAGCCAGTGTGAGAACCATGCTCAAGACTGGACGGCACCCTTCTCCTGCACTTGAGGTCCTGCCAACAGTCCCTGGACCAGCCCCTGGACAAAGCCTCAAGAAGAAGCCAGGAGACAAAGGCAGAGATTGCACCCTTGCCAGGACAACAAGGTCAGAGACTGATCATTTCCCCCAGATAGATGGGAAGATACTTCTTTCCCTAGAAACTGGAAAGATTCCAGCCTCATAGTCCATGGGCAAAGCTCCCCTGAAGTTGGGACACTACTAGTAGACTATGACGTAGCCCGGGAGGGTGATTAATGATTATTGATAATTAATCAGAATTGTGAGTAAAAGCTTTAATGCCTCTGTAATTCCTTTAGCCTCCTGCCATAGAGCAGAAAGAGTTTCAGCCCACTCTGCTGGGCAAATAGTACATAGACCCCAAGCAGCATTGAGCCATGGGGAAAACTCTCTCTGTTTATAGTTATTGTAATATAGTTGTAGTAAGTTATATTGTGGTATTAATCCTATAAGGCCTTCCATAATCATGTAGAGAACCCATTTTAATATTACATATAGTGGTTGGGGGTGACGAGAGTTCAGAATATTGGATTTAATAAATATATGTTTTTATAAATATTATCTCGCACCAATTAATTTCTCCCCTTCTCCACAAACCGGCTTAGGTGTCAGAATCGCCCTCTGCAACAGTACTATGCCATATTCTAGTTGCCTGTCTTACACATCGAATGTAGAACATAAAGCTGACCACTGAATGGCAAATAATAATAATAAAATGCATATAATAATTTTCAATTATATTTTTCTTTGACCCTTAGTTGCTAGTGCTGCAATCAACTCTTGGATCTGTGCTCTCAAGCTTAGAGACTAAACTGTACTGACATCCTACGTTAAACAAAGTACACACACTTAGCTTGTGCAAGGCCTATGCTTTTGCCAAATTTGGGTAAAGCAAGCCTTTGGCTTCAGCTCCTGTGGTCAAGCTTGGCTAACTGCCATTCTGATTGCCTATTCTGTGTCCTAAGGCCCATTAGTCTCGGGCTGTATTGATAAGAGAGAGAAGCAGGTAACACAGTGTGCTCTGCCATTGTATTCATGCCTGCTGTTGGCTGCTGCTATTGCTGTTTAGGGCAGTGATTCTGTCATTGCCTTCTGTAGCATTATGCTAAAGCTAGCTCTGCTGAATTGCCTGGAAACTACAATGGCTTGAGTTTACAAGGAATAAGCTCTAAGTGCCTCTACATGATCTGCCTGCATAGCCAGCATGACATTATGCTAAGACTGCCCATCGCAAGACATCCTGCCTACACCTGAAAGTCTCCTGCCAAGACAGGAAGTGCTGGAGATACACAGATGGTTCACAGGAGCTAGAAGATAAAGTCAGAGATCGTCTGCCTCCTTTCCCAGCACTCTGAAGCCTGGGAAGAATCAAGTCTCAGTGGCTGACAAGTAACAGAATTTCCTGAAAGCGTGTGGGTACTGTCTAAAGCTGTAGCTAGCTCCATGAGTCAGGTAATAATATTTTGTGAGTAAATGCTTAAAGCCTCTTGTAATTCACCATTGCCTCATGCCAAAAGCAGAAAATAGCTCCTTGAGTCCATCTAGTGGACAAGCAGCATATTGACTGCAAGTGGTATTTGGCTGCAAGAATGTTCTTTTCCAGTTCAGTTAATGTTTATATATTTTGCAAGTTATTTCTAGATTTATTCTTCTATATGTTTTCATGACTGTGCAAAGAACCAGTATTATTAAAATTAATGATCAGTGGTGGCAAGAATTCTGAATATCAAAATTAATAAATAATATTAATTTTGGAAAAATATAATCTCACATTACCACTCCATAACATCATTCCCATTCCCTCCATCAACCCATCAGGAAAGGTCAACACACTAAACCCAGAAACCAAAACCAGCAACCAGAACAGGAAGCCTTTTATGTTAGAATCTAAACTTCAACCACCATGATAATTTGCGCCAGTCATTTTTATTCTGAAGCAGGTGTTACTACAACATAGTACTGAATATCAGCAGTAAATTCAACTCGACTCAAATCATGACAATAAATGCATATTGTCACACTCAAACCACCATTTTGAAACATCAACTTCTCAAAAGATACAACTTTTCACACATCAGTTTTTTTTTAATTTACAGAACTAATGGGAATACTGTCCATTTGCTGAAAAAGTTAAGTTCTGCAGTTCTTCCATAATCTAATTGTTGGTTTCTTCTCCTTTTTCACTTGATTTTCAAACCAGGTCAACTATTTTTCAGTTTCACTTGTCCTTTTCAGAAAATGCCCACAAAGAAGCAGGATGAAGACCTACACATGGAAAATACATTGTGCATAATAAGGGGGAAAAGATAGTGTAAAGAGTTGAAGGTGCTATATTCATCATAATAGAAGACTCAGGAACTGGTTGACCACAATATCATATTGCCAACATACTGAGGCAACACAATGTGAGTTTATTGCTATTTGAGTAAAACAAACAAACAAACCTCCAACACCCTAAAAAAAACAAACCAAACAAACCAAGACTGTAATCAGGTATCTGTTTTTATGAATATTAATTAGCAAGTATGTCTCTATCTCAAACATGTTCTTGTATCTGCTTGCATTACTGCTTCTTCCTAATTATTTCTTTATTCTAAGGAATTTACAGTTGCAGGAACATGCAAACGACTAATTAATGTCACATTTTTTAGTGGTTTCTGTCACACATGTTCAAGTTAAAAATATTTTAGAAATCAGTCAGCTGCATGGACATGTATGGACTACAGATCTACTGCAGCAGAGGAAGCAAATTAGACAAACTAGTAAGTAAATCCTCAGGAGACAAACAAGCTTAATAATTCTATGGCGTGGCAGAGAAATTCCAAATTAGAAGCATTTTGAAGAAACTATTATCTGATAGTCTATGAGAAACAGAATTGCTGCCAAGTTACCTGTGAACCAGTATTCTCACTTCCTGCACTGCACAAAGTGGTTTCACATAATCTAATGCAAAGCAAGATACTCACTGGTCTCCTTAATCATAAACCTAAACGGACAAAATTAGGGGGTGGTTGACTATCTTAAAATAATTCCTGTCTCAGAATGATCGACTAGGCTTTTGCACTTCAGGTTGCACTAGAACACCTCATCAACACCAACCCATTCGATCTAGTGAGCTCCAAGAATTTGCCCCTCCTTCCATGACACTGCAGTTTACCACAAGAAGTTTTTGTTCACACAATCACACAATGGAAGGGGTTGAAGTGGCACCTGGAGGCCACATAGTCCAACACCCCTGCTAAAGCAGATTCTCGTAGAGCAGTTGGAATAAGATCATATCCAGACAGGTTTTGAATATCTTCAGGAAAGGAGACTCCACAATCTTTATGAGCAAAGATTCTCTTCTATTATTCTCAAAATAAAACAATTTTTTTCTTATATTCAAATGACCTTCTGGTTCTCATCTTGGAAGGCAGCTAAGGAACATTTGTCACTGCTTTGGTTGGCCTAGCTAATTTCCAGTTGTGTGCAATGGCATATATATTGCCATTTTGAATCCCAGCCCAAGTCCTTCGGTCTAAAGTCCACTCCACCAAGGTGACCAGCCTGTTGGCAAAGACCCCCTTATCTCTTCTGGAGTAGACTCTGGTAATTGACTCTTTCAGGTCAATAGCAACAAATCATTGCAATGTTACCAGTAAGCAAGCAGTATGGCTAGCTCTTTTTTCCAAGAATTTTACACTTCTGATGAAGATCTGAAAGGACTCCAAGACCTTGTCCTTATTTCTTCATTTTGCCCTTCTATACATTTCCATTTATTGTAATTCTTTACACTTCAGACCCCACCTACCATTTCACTTCTAACTTTCAGAACAGAGTAGAAAAAAAATGCCATCTCATGAGGATTTGTATTTGCACTAAAGAATTATTTTCTTTTGGCTGCGGGGTCATAACTACCTGCTTCTTTTTTCCACTACACTAGTTAACCATGAAAATTAGACTCCCTCAGGGTAAGCACCTGCCAGTCACATCTTCAAGAAGAGCAATTGTAAACTGTCTCATCTTTTGAGCACAGGATACTTATCTACCAGCTATGAAGGAGAAAAAGGCAATCGATTCAAGAGAATGGCAACATAAAGTGCATCAGTAGAAATGTACAGACATTACAATAGAATACTAGTAGCATTTTAAGTAGTAAGTCCTTCTGAAACAGTCTAGCAATAAAGACTTCTAGTTTGATATCTTAAATCAGGCTACTTAACGTTTATAATATTTGCTGGTTTCAGGACTTTTTTTTAAATATTAAAAGCAGCAAATTTGCTTTTATTAATTGTATACTCATGTATAATAATAGACTAATCATAGTACATAAAAATATTTACGCATTAAAAGTTAAAATGCGTGAAAGGCATTAAAATACATATGAAAGTAATTTTTCCAGTATTATTCTGCCTTAAGCATTCTTCTAAAGAGTGCAATCTCATGCTTCACAATTTACATATATTAAGAGTGCATTCAAAATATGTCAGTGATAGAAAAATCAGTTAGTTTTGAAAAATTACAGTGCAAATCATAAGAAAAGCAGAACCTTGAGTCTTTGGAAACTTTCACAAACACCGAACTGTAAATTACTTTAAAATGCTCTCCTGGAGATAGACTGACTAGAATAAATTTACAATGGATGAAATCCAAAACCTTTAAAAACACAACAAAACCAGGCAGAAAGTAGGTAGGCTGAATACTGTCACAGAAGAAGATCCATTAGTAGAGATTTTAACTTCTTCCTATGCAAATCAAATCAGCATTTGGTTCAAGGTTGTAACGTTAAGTTAACCACTACCTAGGGAATTATATCAACAGAAGCAGGACAAGTGCTTCTTAGGCCTTTGGCTGATAAAACAATACATCTCTCAGGTAAGTAGCTGTAAATGGCAGAACCTGCAGTCCCATACAAAAATAATAGATATTCTCCTGCATTGCTTATATTGACATAGTTTTATGTCACAGTACTCAGCAAGCTCACCTCAAACTTTCTGAAGAAGATCTAGAATAGCTTTGGAAAAATTGGAAATGGACTGTAACAACAACTACAGGGAGAGACAACTAAAAAAATTAGGTATCCTTAGACTAGAAACAGCTGAGAAAATATTTGGCAGATTTTCATTCCTAAAAATCAGGTAGGAATCACTTTTCACTGCAGTTTTTCACAGCACAAGAATTAAAGGCTACCAAGTTAAAGGAGATAAGTTTGAAACAAGCAAAAGTCAATTGTTCTTCCACGCAACAGACGTTAAACTTGGGAGGACTTACTGCAATAGTATATTTTGCCTATTAGATGTTGAAGTGAGACACTTGACAAATATTTCCAAGACAAATGCTGCAAGGCTTATCAGAAGAACTAATATGCAAGTATCTCAAAGGCGTCCAAAGTTGAAATAATCTGGAAATTGTAAAATTACTACCTTTTTTCGTCAATTCTATAGATATTACCTTACATCTACTGACCAAGACAACAGATAGCATAAGCTTGGGCTCCTGTTGTGGCATGGGAAGCAACATTTTGACTGCTATAGTCAAATATATATTTTTTTTTTAATAAAAATGAATGTTTACATAATATTTCCATCCCTAAGCCTATGATTTCTGGGAGCAAAGTGAAGTTAAAAATCTGTCTCCTGTACAAGACTAATATTCTAAACACATCATGAACAGGCAGATGCAAGGATGTGGGTTTCTTCAGCAACATCTGCAAGGACCAGGAAAGGTTTCCAGTAAAACAACTAGTGATAGAACAGGAACAGAGGTCCCAGGCAGATTTTACTCTTCAAATGGTGTTTAACAGGTTATTACATCTGCAGAGAACACTTTAGACAAGGAAAGCTGAAAATCTACTAGAATACTAGTGCAATCATAAATAGATTGCCTTGAGAAACATAACTTACATACACTTAAGCCAGTATAATTCCATTTTTAAAAATAAATCAAATAATGCTATTCATTGGAGAAAAAACCCTGAGACAACTAGATTAGTCCCACCACCTGTTATTATTCGATGAATTTTATGCTGCATATTGGATTTTGTGTGAAAACTCCAGACTAGGGATCACTTAAAATTCTACTCCGCTTTACTGTATTCTTATCCAAGTTACTGCAAAGTGAAAAGGACTGCCATTTAGACTGTGGATAATGCTGCACCTTTCACAACTAAGTGATTTCAAACATAAAAATAAATACCTTTCTGTTTAAAAGCACCAAATTTAAATAAAATATCATAACTGAGTAATCCTTAAGTAACTTACTCCAAGTTTGTGCATTTTGTTGTTGTTGTTTGTTGCTTTTCTTTTAAATTTGTAAATTTCTGTAGCTAGGCACTCACACCAGTCAAGAGAATAGAAATTCAAAATGACATAATTGTGAGAAGTTAAAATTTAACCTGAAGTACTTTTTGTTGATTTCTAAATTACCCATAACGTGAGGTAAATTTTTCAAAACTGTTCTAACATTCAGAAGTTTCAGCCCAACTGATGAAATCTTTCTCCCAGGACCTGTTTGGCCACCAAGTATAAAAAGGCTAATTTCTTTTTTAAAGATTACTGATCAGTGGTTTAAGCTTTTGACTGAAACTGTATTTCTAGGTTTTACTCAGAGATCTGGAAAATTTAAAGTAAAACCTTCTGCTGTTTCATGTCACAGCTCCAATTCCAAGCACAGGCAGGAAAAACAACAGTTCATCTTCCACTGAATTTTTAGTACTCCAAAGCCAGACCAGAGCTGGAGCCACTGGAGTTCAAGGCTGAATGCTTCAGTTCCTCTTTTCCGTGGGATTAGGAAATAATTCTTCAGAGCAGCTAATACCCAAGCTCTAGTGAGTGGACACACTGCCACTAATTCAGTGTTTATCTAATTAACCTCAGTTTTAAAAGATGATAGTTATTTCTTAATATTAGAGAATTAAAGCTATATTTAACTCACACATGCACACACAGCTTTTAGTATCTGGCACAGAAATTACTGTAACAAAGTAAGAAACAATATTTAGTATTAACTGAGTTCAATCAGCAAGCCACTTTGTGTAATAGTCAAGCTTCCACCTGGTATCAAACAATAAGCTGTGAAGAAAAAAAAAAAAAAAACCCCAAAACCAAAACCAAACACACAACCAACCAACCTTTTCTCAGTCATTCCTAACTTTCTAAAAGCACAGCACCTATGCATCCATGATCTAATTATTTATAGAAACAATAAAACTCAGTCACAGTCCATAACAATCAATCAGTTGATTGGATACTACTTATCCAGTAGTAGACTGGAGAGAACTAAAGTAAAAATAAGATTATCAGAACAGAGTATAGGCCTAGGTCTTGTACAAAACATAATTATAGGGAAAAATCCTAGCTCTAGCTCTGAAGTATGAGAAATATTTAGGTGAGTCTTGCTGCCAATAGTCATGATGACAATGTAAAGAAGTGCAAGGACAACACTGAATCAGTGCGCAAATACATGCATGTTAGCCATTTTTGTAGTGGTTTTGGTCTCTTCCCTACCTTATCTTTTTAATAGGAGAATTACCAAATACTAAATATCAAATCCGTTATTCTCTTTCAATCTCACCTGCAAAAGTAAATGAATCTGTTAGCAGCAAATGTCTCAGTAAATCACAATGTTAGCATGAAATTATGGTTTTAAATAAGGATTCAGAAAGCATGTCACACTTTTCCACCTTCCTCTAGTCTTTTATGCAGTGGGTAGAAAGTGCATTAGAATTATTTCTCTAGCTTTCTCATCTATAATCTTCATGTCTCAGGAGGGTAATATGCATTTTCCCCTGGACAGTCAGATAGAGGCTAACACTGGAAAAAAAAAACATTATTCCTGTGTGTATTTTTCTTAATGTAACACACAGATGACACAAGCACCTTGTTATGGGGTCGAATGTACTTACTGTTTAATATACAAGTGCTAGAAATCAGATTATTAGCAATATAAGAAAGAACACATTATTATTTACTGTGCAAATGCATATATCAGTAGTATCTTCCTATACAGTAGTATATTCCCATACAAAGATAAAAATGCTGTGACACACTGTCACTTAAAAATGCCCTTATTCTACATTCTTTGTTATTATGACACTGCATTTATCTGTAGTTTGTCAATTTACAGACTACATTTAAAAGGTTAACTTATAATGAATTTCACTGGAACAAACACAAGTATGAGGTACCAAGAAAATTTAAGTATGTCTGCAGTCTGAATATTTTATCTTTTCCATCTTTCAGAAAACTCCATGAAATTATGTTCTAATATAACTTTAGAATATCCTTATCATATTTTATAAAATGCACTGACTGTGAACTTGTATATCCATCACCATTAGAACCCTATGAAGTTAAATAGTGACAGCTGACTTCAGGCAGTAAGGAGAAGTTATAACTAGGCAGCTTGTCTTTCCATTAGTAGATGAGAAGAATAATCTACACTTTCAATTAATCTTAAACAAAACTCAACTTCAGGACTGTGTGACTTGGAAGCAAAAATATGGTTTCAAGCAGCTCCATAATCAAAACAGGTAGAAAAATAGAGAAACTCCCAACTCAGCCCCACACAGGAAGGTCAAGCTGTTTTGCTAGTAAATGTAAATATTAATTCCAAACCTAAGTAGCATCTCTTCCTTACTCAAGCATCCTAATCAAATCAGGCAGCTTCCACATACTGGATTCCATAATTTGATTCCCTAAGCATCTCCTTTTCATACAGATAAAAATAAAATCTCTCAAAAAGTTCAGTGCTACATTTTCAAAAAAAGACACACAAAATCAAATTTCCAAAAACTAAAGTGTAAGATTCTATTATCCTGAAGAATTTGTCACCTAAGACCAAATACAACTTCACAAATAAAACCCAAATCAGAAAAAAAAAAACAACCAAACAAACAAACTAGAAAACAACCCACAGCACAGGACCATCACCCTCCCCAGAAACAAAGTATTTGGCTATGCAAAACTGCTTGCATTTACATTTGGCTGAAATTCAAGCAGAAATGACTAAAAGCTTGGATCTTGGTTCTACTGTATGCCACTTGTAACACTGTTTTTTGAAGCTATGTGTCTTTGTATATATACCAGTTTTTCCGGACCTCTTCTTCTAGTAATTTATCAACCACTATTCTCCCCCTATTTCTCTTTCATTGGTACCTTGATCCACTATGAGTATGTTCCACCTTCTCTTTTGCCTTTACTGTAATATAAAGCCTTGGGATCAACAGATACTAATGTCTACAAATTTGTGCCTTTTAATCTCTCAACTCTTCTTTGATTTTTCATAGGCTGTTAAAGAAGTATTTTAATGGAGTTCAAGAGATCAAGCTAATGAACACTTAGAAACAATTTGTAACTTCTTTCCTGAAAACAAATCATAGAAGTTTTTCATCAGATTTTCAGTTTTGCAAGTAGCAAAGGATAGCAGAGGACAATGACGATAGCTATAAAGGGAATTAAATGCATTCACTAATAAAGTTTGTCTTCTAATTATTTTCACCCAAAAGCTAAAGATCTTCCAAAGCCATTGCTTTTAAACTTCATTCCCCATATTGTGTAAGTGAGGTACATGAAGGAAATTATGCTTCTCTACTTCCCAGGAAGTCTATTTCTTTTCCATAAGTCCTGCATCTCTATAAAACTGGCTGCAGTCAGTTTTCTCTGCTCTTCCTCCTGGGAGGATGCACAGGCTGTTACCTTTTGCAGGGGCATGAGGCCTGGTTTTGGCCTTGGCCGTGTTGTCAATTAAGTCCTGAAACTGCCTAACTAGGGCCTGGAGCTGTCAAGCTGAATTTTAGCTGCATGACAATTGTTTTGGTATGGGGAAAGAGAGAGCCTTGGTAGGGAGTGGGGCATGAAGGTCTGATTTTGTTGGCTTGGTTTGAAGGGAGGTTTGTATGACGCTTTAGCTCAATGGGGTTCCGTGTTAAGCTCAGACTATGGACTTGAGTATTTTATACGAACTGCACTGTTGTACGTAGTTGTGAACAGCATTTCCATCTAAACTCTTCAATCCTTTGTGTGAGCATTTTTCTTTCACCTCTTTTAGAAGAGGTAAAAGAGCATCCGTCTCATTTAAACCAAGACATTGTTTAAAAAAAAAAAAGGCAAAAAAAAAAGGCAAAAAAAACAACAAAACCAAACAAAAGTAGTCTTGAGGAGTCAATAATAGCCTCTGGAAAATTATTGTAGTAAGAAGTCAGACTCCAGATTCTTATATGGCTCAAATAAAATGCAAAGGAGTGATGCCTTGGTGTTTCTCGCCCAGAACAGACTTGGCTCCTACATTAAATTCACTTTTCAGAGCATAACTCCCAACCATATTCTCCAGATTATGTAAAAACTAAAACATTAACAATTTCTAACAACTTAAAAAACTTAAAAAATTAATCTCTATTTCAAAATTTACATGTCTAGTTTTCTGAGCGTATTTAAGCAGAGATACCTAGCGCACGATATAACAACAGCATGTTCATAAGAATAGAAAATTGATAAAAATGCTGAAGTAAACGTCATCCCTTAAACACTATTTATTCCGTTTAGCTGTCAGCTTATGGCCCAGGTCAGTACAATTCCTACTTTCTGTTGCTAGCAGGACAAATCAAAACCTTGGCTCTTCTATTAGTACAGGTATATCTCATCAGGGAAGAATTCCTGTTAACTGAATAGAATTTAGCCTTGAGTAAAAAAAGTCACATGGGTTTAATTAGTAATTTTTTTGAGTGCATTAGTATAGGTAGTGTTCAATATGCATAATGTCTTCAAAAAGAGGATTAAAACTGAAGTTATGCTCCAGAACAAAAGCATTTTATTAAATACAGATCAACCAAACTTTTATCAATAATGAAGCTTCTACCTTTATTAAGTTCTTAATTCTGTCATGGACTTAGATCTAAGATCTTTCTCATTCATTTTACCTCTTGTTAACTATATTACTTTTTTCATTGTATGAAACAGTAAAGGAGATTAAAAAAAATAATTTGTCACAATCTTTTAACTCAACTGAAGTGATGAGAAACAACAGATTTTTCTTAATTAATTCTCAGTTGGATCAAATTTCTGGCTCCTGAAAGTAATATCGAGGTTCTCCCAATTTGTAGAAAAAAATATTTGCTCTGTTAAAATAATACAGGCAGGTGATGAGGTAGAATTATATTTGGTTAGCCACAGGACCCTTGACACACATCTTTTAGACTCAGCTAAGATTGAAAGCGGGGAAAAAAGGAAAAGAAAACCCAAACAATGAAGAAACACGAGATAATGAAAATGGCAAGGTAATACTGCGTAAGTTTTGGAACCATCTCAAAGTGAGAGGTTAAGTCAAATGGATGAGCAAAGCAGAAGTGGATATATTTTCATTCAGAAAGCAAGTAGCTATTTGACAATATTGCTATTTGACAATAAGCACAAAGAATCTTGACTCAACGAAGACACTGGAAGACATGTAGCCCAAAACAATCCTTGCTCTACAAGGTAGGACCTCTCACAGACAGAGATGTATATATATATATATATACACACACATACACACGAGAATGGGGAGAAAGGAAGGAGACTTGGGCCTCAGACACTATCAAACCTGCAGCCACTTCCTGGTGGGTGGCCAAGGTGAAGTTGAAAAGCAACCATCTATGACCTCACCTCTCCACAAAAGGAAAACTATTTCATTGGAATGCTGAGATTTTGAAACTTAAAAATGCTGCAGCAGTCATGATTTCCCTGCCTTCTTAAGATCCAAGTAAGTTCCAGTGACATATTTATAAGCAAAACATCTGAGGCTGTCTCCAAGTTATTCCATTCTTATGACTCTTTCTAACAGAGAGTTGTGGGGAAAGAACCTCGGCTTGCTTTATTGAAGCCTGATGAGTTTAGCAGTTGACTAGAACACAAAAAAGGAATTAGTGCTCCTCTTTCCAGCAGTGTTTGAATCGCAGAGGTCAATTGTTTCCCCATATCTCATGCAATTTGTATGAGTCTCAAAGCACTTGTTTTTCTGGAAGTGCTCAAAATCCTTTCTCTACAATACTTTATTTTCAAAATATGCAAAGCATTTCATCAATATACACCAAAAGCCTTCGTAATTCGCACCTTATCAAGTACTATTTGTGATCTTAAGTCTAACCACACAGCTCTAGTGAATTTGCCAACCTATTACCTTCCCTTTCACCTCTTTAGAATTAAATTTGAAGTGTATCATTAATGTTTATTGGAAAAGAACAAGGAAGCAAGTTCTTCAGCTCTGTGTTCTCCTCCGCAATGCCATAAAAAAAAAAGTAGAAATAGGCTCAGGAAATGATATACAGTTGATAGAACTTGTTTATGCTCATTTTTGCTTAAGCTCAAATTGCTGCTCTTACTGCTGCATGAACTGCATGTTTTCATTACACACATGGAAGCCGATCTGGTACCAAAACCACTGTACTCTTTCAATAGCTGAGAGAACTCATATTCTCTTGTAGCTTTAAGGTCTGAAAGTTAGCTGCTTTATACAGAATTACGCTTTTAGTGTAGTAGAGTCAGGCCCCAGAGAAAGCATTCTGGAACATCAATATACATTCATCATTGTACTTGTGATCTCTACAAGGTTGAGCCAAAAATCAAGTTAGGTGTTCAAGCCAAAGCGTGATGATGTTTTTACCATTTGTTGTCTTATTCCTCCTGCGCCATCAGTTGGAAAAACATTTTGTCCCACCATGTGTATGAGTTTCCTACATCGTATCAGGAGCAATACCAAAATTAATAACGTACATGAAATATTTATTATTTTCAGTAACCTTAAATTCTGAAGTGATTTGGTAACTACTGTGAAGCAACAGCTGATCCCACTGACAGCCCCTGAAAAGGCAAAGTACCATATTTTATGAAGCACACTGCATACTCTTATGATGCTGGGCTATTTAAACAATATGATCTCCTAAAACAATAAAACTTTTTCCATTAATTTGTCTGTGTGATTACACTTCTGTCTTCAGATTAAAAAAAGAAAAAAGAAACCCAAAAAATCTTCAACAGCCAAGCAACGTGAAGATGAACAAGCCAATAAAGAGTGCAAAGAAATCCAGAGAAAATAAGAGAGCAGTTACGAGCTTGTCCCCTCGAATGACTTCAGAGTGAGATAACATGTTGGAACCAGAGTTCCAAGGAACATGAGCATTTCACTAAAGCAAAATAGATGTTTTTCATTATAAAGTTTCTCATGTACTGCATATCAGAGTAGTTAAAATTCAAAGCAGCTCCAACTATATTCCATCCAATGTACTTGTCAGTTGTATTTCTTGGGTATGTAATTCACTTGACAGGCACAGTTTAAATGCTTTAAAATAAACCATTGTACCAAGACAGATGCAGTCTCATAACATAGCTATAAGTTTTATTATTCTTTTAAATGCAACCAATTTGCTAAGGTCAAATCTTTAGAAATGACCCCTAAAACCTGTCAGTGGAAGAACCCATGTAAATTGCCTTTTTCCCCCTCTCATTGAGTGACTCAAATCTTTTGCATTATTCATATGCTGAGCCTCCTATAATGGTTTTTTCCCTGTGTTGTAGAAGACTTGTCCTGCTGCTGTGACTGTGCATTTCTACATAAAAAGGTAACTCATGGATGAGCACTGATGAAAACTGAAGTCAGCAAAAAATTCTGCTAAACCCTTCAAAAAAAAAATCAAAAAATGATTAAACTATTACACTGTCTTTCTATATCTGCCTATTACATCCTCCAGTTTTTCGTTGTGTACTTAATAATCTTAATATTTTGGCATTTGATTTTGGCGTGGCTTGTTTGGCTTTGTTAGTAAACAGCGCATCTTCTAAACATTGTGATAAAGGTTGCCTGGCTCACACACAAGTTGTTTAGATACACTGAAAAAATTGGCAAGCTGGCATTACTCAGACATGAGCTTGATTCCTCTAGGCACATGTCCTCAAATTTTATTCCAAATGCATTATCAATCTACTACCTCATGTTGAAAACAGCAAATGTCATTCCACAATGAAAACATCTCAACATGAGTAGTTATGTAAAAACAGTTGGTGACTGAAATAAACATATGATAGGACATTCATTATGAAACTGCAAATGCCAAATAGCAAGGGAAAATATAACCAATGCACAGAAATGAAACTTTTCATAATTTCATTATCAAAGATACGCAATAAATGAGGTTAAACTTCATCCTAGTTAAACTTTAAGTCTGGATACCAACAGGACAACAAGATTTTAATGCTGATTGAATGATAGATTTCTCTAATATATACTTCATATTCTAAAATGAATGCCTGTTTCCTTCTCTTTCTTGACTTATTGACAATGGATTTACAATTCCTTTCTGTTTGTATTTCAGTTGAGCCGACTTAGCTAATTATGAAGATTACATATTTTTCTATTAAGAGCTTTATCAATTTAATTAGTTCTACTGATAGATGCTTGGACTGGGATTTTATTGCTGTAATAGTTTTTAACATTATGGACAACCTTCCTTGAAAAACCCATGCAGACCTAAAACCTTTAACCTAAACAGGAATAACATGAAACAAACACCAAGTGCAGAGTGTGTGGCAACTTCTCTGTGGGACAAGAATGTGTATTAACTCAGTGCACTTCAGAAGAAAGATTGAAAATGAAGATCTATGAATACCTGAAGGAGGGAGTCTTGTAAAGATAAGATGCCCCTGTTTCGCCTTTAAAATCTTCTTTAGCTGATAATGCCTGAGCAAAGATCTTTATCTAATTAACGGCAAAATAAGTATTAAAGTTTACATGCTTCAGTATGCCAATAGCAAAAGGGAGTACATCATAAACATCTGACTCTGTTACTCAGTTACTTGGGAGAGGAACAACAACTATAGTTAATGTTGTTATCTGTGCAAAGTCTGGGTGAATTGCTTCCCATAGTACTTTGGACTTCATTTGTTAACAGATCATTCTCAAGCAAACTTCCCATTATTCAGCAAGTTCTAGTGTAAATATTAGTCTATAGGCTTCAAAACAGGAATTGACATCTCATCTGAGAAAATAACATCAAGGAAATAGTCAATTTCTGCATCCATTTTGTGGATTAAGGTAGCATTTTCAAGAATATCCTAAGAAATCCAACATTACTTATACTGAAGTAAATGAAGTTACCAAACACCAGCATACAGGTTAGTGTAAAGAATCCTGTATGGCATTGAACTCTCCGAATTCATGATCATACTGAACCTTAATACTGGCCATAATGCCTAAACACGTGCAGTACTAGGAAGTCATACTTCTTTTCCTGACCCAATTTAGAAAGTTTTTCTAGTATTAAGGTACCAGGATATAAACATGATGTATCTTACATTTTTTCTTGCCTTGTCTCACTTCATGAATCCTACAAGAGCTTTGTAGTTTTAGCAGTTGGACTTGATCTCAAAGATCTCTTCCAACCTCAATAGTTCTACGATTCCTATTTCCCAGTAGTCTCAAGATAGCATAATTCTTTTCTGCCTCTCACATTAAGTCCCAGCAGCTACTTTTTAATAGCAGACATATTCAAACCCAATGATTGGAACCAGTAAGGGGTACAGAAAAAACATCATTTTTTTAGGCACACACTTGAAAAGGATGCTTCAGTGAAAAGTGCTTTACAGAGGAAGTAATAAAAATTATCACATCAGTCTCAAAAGAGAAACAAATGGGACAGTTGACACTTGCTGCCTTTTTTTTCTTTTCTTTTTTCCCCAGAGGAGATGGTGGTCTACATGTGCTAAGCTATGTATCACTTCTCTAATCAAAAACTGAAGAAAAAGTACACATCTGAAAGAAGGATACATGAAGGAACCACAGAATCAGGAAGTATTTGGATAGAAATAGGTCTATTATGAGTTCAAAATTTCTACAGAAGTTATATATCAAAAACATTTTTAACAAATGCACTAGCAAGACATAGCTGTGCCTCTCTTTACAACAGTGGTATGTGACAATGAAGTGAATCACAAGGATGTCAAACCACGGCCAGGCATATGAAAGCTTGACTTTCATTCACTAGCAGTCTGAAAAACTAGTATGTACTTCCAAAACTACTAATAGGCTTTTAAGACACACATTTCTCTGTATCTATACTAGATACCTATATATACTTTATCTGTACAGATAAGACTTTCTGTCAAAGGACCTGAAGGCAACAAAACTGAAGTCAACTGTAGAAGTCAAAGAAGGTTAGTGAGAAAAAACATTGGTACATCCTCAATTCACTGCTGTGCTTAGTCAGCTTTGCAAACGACAGATTTCTTTTATTGTGAGAGAGAACATCATCTAGTCAACTACTACTGTGCTGCAAGTCTCAAAAACAGTATCTAATATTTTAAAGGAATGACACATCTAAGATACAGACCAAATTCAGAACTAATAAAACCTAAATTTGATCATACATATAAGATATCACAGTCTAAGAGGACACTAGTTTGTGTCTTGAGTTTCCCTTCCTTCCTCCAACATCCCTGCTACCCCTCATTTCACCAGAGAACATTGCTATGTGCCACATCAACTAGAGAGCAACACAGTAGTGCTTTTACAAAGTGTTCTACTCATCTTCAAATAGATCTAGAAATCCTATAATGTTTTTGTTTCCTTCTTATCTTTTATTCTGAAGGATCAAGTTCAATCAAAAAGACCCCAAATGAATTAAAATATATTAATTTAAAAGATTTGTCTCAGAGTTTATCAAGTCAATCAAGTATTAAAGATCATGTGCCTGTGATTGAAAATAAGATTTTAATAAGTAGGGATGTGAATAACTCATTTTCAGTGTGATCTCCAGGCTGGTCTCATTTGCTTCTTCTCAAAGTCAGTACTTCAGAAGTATTACTCTGAAGAGAGATTTCACATGACACAGATTCCTTTGTACTTGCCAGAGAGACACAGTAGGATCTCAGCAACAATATGGCTTCAGGTTGATTTTTCTTTCTACTTTTCATAGTCCATTTCCCTTCTCTGAATGCTGATTAGTGCCAATGTCTGCTGTGTTCCTTTCTATGCCGTTCATTCTTTCTATTTTACTGAGTTGCATACGTTCAACTTTGTGAAGACAGTGATTGGAATCTGTTTGAAGCAGGAGAATGTCAGGTTTCTAAGATCTGGAGTGACTATTTCTTCCCACTCCTACTACACTGACCCTTAAAACTACTGTGAATAAGATGCATTTCTTCCCTTCTCTGGAACTCTTTGCATAACAGCAATCTGATACTGCCTTTACCATAAATTTTTCTTACCTTTGCAATAGAAGTAGAAAGTATGGTCAAAATTAAACAGCCTGAGATTAAACTATGAACACAAATTGAAATACTTTAAGAAGTGAAAGTCTTGAAGATCAAGACAGATACTTGACATATTTCTAGATTGCCCTTGTGTAACCACCAACTGTTTTTCTACATAAGAAATCTACTTGGGCTGCTATTTCTTCTGCTCATGTTTTGAAAAATCATCTGATGTTGATCTCACACTGTTTTCAGAACATTAACAAGGTCTTCCAAGAATCCAAATTTTTTTTTCTTATTTACCATGCCATGTTTAGTGCTTGTAACTATCAGAACGATAATACTCATAGAGGAAAGGCTGTTTTACCTGCATTTTCTATTTAGGACAGGAAACTGAGCATGAAGCTCAGAAAATCAGGATGAGAAGCAAGCTGTGTGTTAGATCATCATTACCTGCAGAAGCTTACCAGTATCTCCAACATACAGCCCAACACAACGAAGGAAACAACACAGACTTTCATCTTGGGCACTGATTTAAACAATTTGCTTAACACACCGAAGGAAATCCATGGCAAAAGAGATTTAACAGAGAAAGCAGCCATGTCTCTTGAAACGAGATTTTCTATTTACAAGTATGTTATTAACTTAGAAAGCTCTTAATTCCTAGGAAAAGTAGGATCACAGAATGAAACATGAAGCCACCTCATATTTAAATAGGCATTAACACATCTAACTGAGGATAGGGCTCAGGAATCTGTGTGACAGTTTCCTTCATTACTGAGCTATAGTTAATATCAAAGAGAGCCTACCTTTAAAATTTAGCTACTGAAAGTGAATAAAAACTGTTAAGTCGTAACAGCCCAAGCTTCATTGGTATGCCTGTATATTAAACAAGATTTTGAGATAATGCTTGGTTCACAAAACACTACAAGCCCGCACTACAGCAAGATGGAAACCTCATTAGTCAAATCCTGTAGAGACAGATTGGTGCAAAGAAAAGTGTAAACAAATACACAGAAACCCACCTTTACTCCCACACCTAACTTGCCTAAGACCTTGGAATGAAGTCAGGTAGACCATGTAAGTGCAGGTATTCTCTAATAGAGGCACAAGCACAACTGAAATGCCTCTACACTAATGCAAGGAGCATGGGGAACAAACAGGAAGAATTGCAAATCTGTGCAAGTCTCCAGGGTTATGACATCATTGGAATCACTGAGACATGGTGGGACGGATCTCACGATTNTTGATAGCATATCTTAATGTCTGAAGAAGAATTTATACAATCACTTCTAATGTTATTTAGTATTAGCAGCATGATACATAATTAAAAATACTCTTCACTGTGATAACTCCCATCTGTTTCTAGATTTATATAGAGAAAATGAGAAAGGAAGATAAATAGTAAAGGCACAGAAAATGTGAGACTCTTTCAAATGTAATGAAACAACGAAAGGGATGTATTTGACTGAATGTGTGTGTATAAATAAATATGAGGCACACAGAACTTGCCTCTAAGGAGTTGCATAGTCACAGAAAACAAGTATTCCATGAATCTAGGTCTCTCAAGGACTAACAAAAAGCACAAATCTGCCATTTCCTGATCTTTTCTGTGCAAAACAAATGTCCCTTTCTAACCCAAACAATTTTGTACCGGCGGCAGCAAAAATGAGAAGTAGGATCTGTAAGTCCTCCTTCAGTCAGACTGTGCATGTGTTCTTTACCATATACTTGATTTTAGTTTGTTTTGGGGTTTTGTAGTTCTGTTTGTGGTTTTTTGGTTGGATGGTTTTGTTTGTGGTTTTGGCTGGTTGGTTGGTTTGTGCATTTGGGGTTTTTTGGTTGGTTGGTTTTGGTTTCTTGGGGTTTGGGGAGTATTTTTGTTTGGTTTTCTTTTGTTTCACTTTTTGTTTCTGGTGGCATTTTTTTGTTGCTGTTTTCGGTTTTGGGTTTTTTTTTTAAACCTATTAAGTTGCATGAGGATTACAACCGAAGTCCACAAAATGTTCAAAATGTCCCAAATGATATACATTAAGCAGCCATTTGAACACAAGCATTTGTTTCTCCCATAGCACTTTTTGGAAAGGTAAATCGAGAGAAATTGATTTAAAATTGTAATTTTTCACAGAATCCTTCCACATAGCAGTACAAGAACTGTCAGCATCTTCTACACATCTTCAGATAGCACATCTCTTATCTGAGCGGTAACACATATCAATTCTAAGATGGAATTGGTTAGACAGTATATGTTCCTCTAGTCCCTGAAGGACCACAGACCTATTCACACATCAGTAAATTCAGTGGGAGATTTCTGGCTGACACAAACCCCCTTCTAATTAGGACACTAGCAGGCATACTGTTAATCTAAGCACAGACAGAAGATACAGATATTATATTACTTACTTCTATCACCATCTATGACACATTAATACCAGGAGTCACTACAGTCAAGAAAGACATGTCAATCAACTGTTCTCTCCCATTTTTTTTTTCTGAGGATGCACTTGTTTTAAGAAGGACTCCTGCTAATTTATCACTCAGTCTACCCAACCTCAAGGTAATCTCTCTGGGAAGGACTAGAGGCAGAGTTAAGATCTCCTTAATTTTAATTAGTTCCCATCTGTGAAAAAAGTATGTTTTCAGAGGCTTGGACTTACATGGCTTATCTAGAAGAGCAAGACAGGGAACTAGGGCACTTGGTCTTCCCCTCCTCCCATAGGCTTATTTGCAGATTTAGTCCATCCAACTGCTGAAAGCAGGATCACCTAGAACATGTTACAGTGTATGTCCATTTTCCCATTTCCAATTGAATATGCTCATCCTCTGTAGTAGACAGCCACATGGCTAACTAAAGACAAATGTTATCTGTGTTGTATCAGTGTGAAGTAGATACAATGTAATTTGACAGGCACTACAAAAGCATAAGACACTCAAAGTCCTAGGGTGAATCCCCTCCCTTGCCCTGCTAGCCACGCCGCTCTTGATGCAGCCCAGGACACAGTTGCAGTCTGGGCTGCATGTGCACACTGCCGGCTCATGTTGAGCTTTTCATCAACCCAGACTCCCACGTCCTTTTTCTCAGGGCTCCTCTCCAGCCATTCACCACCCAGTCTGTATCTGTGCAAGACCTTACACTTAGAAACACAGAATCCTGTAGTAAAATATCCCTTATGTGTTTTACAGTGTCCAGACTCAGAGTTGTGGTTTTAGCCAGCCAAAGATTTGCAGAACAAATTTAACAACAAAGTAATCAGTACCTGTGAAAATATTTGGAACTAAATCAAGGAGTTCACTGTTTTGTATCAGAGAATAACAAGACAGACCCATAAAGAAAGCAGAGAGCTGTAACAACACAACCACTGCCAAGATCAACTCTCCACTGACTTGCATCTTTTGTATTCAGAGTTTTTCACTAAAATAGAGGCTTCCTCTTCCCTCCCCTCTTCTGCTCTTTGCACAGGTATAGATTAATAAAGCAGGCAAAGAGCAAAATCAAGTTCAGCAGAAATCCAGACCTATTTGCATCTGAAGAACACGACTACAGCTCGTTTTCAATCACTTTCAAAAAGAGCATCATACCTGAAGAAAAAGCACTTCATCGTTGAGGTATGTCAGAACTCTGATACTTTCCCAGTGTAAGTGAGATGGCATGAACCAGTGAGACTTCTGCTTGAATATGGCCTTTGAAATTAAGTCTGGAATACACTTTTTCACATTTAGGTTTTGCGCCTAACAAATAGTAAGTATGAAAAGAGTAACTGCACTGCTCTGAACATGTACTTTTTTCTTCAAAGTACCTTAAACCCAACTCTGAATAATATTTTTCACTGCTTTTCTTCCAAGTCATATTCTAGTGCTTCCGAAGTAACAGACTGTTTTATGACCTTTGCTTAATGGTCATTCTCATTATTAAGAGAGAGTTGTCATTACACAGTGAAAGCTTTGACAGAATATTAGTCACAACAACACTGGTTAGAGAAGAGCTGCCATCAGAATTACTGGTTTTCCAAAAATAAAGGCAATAGGATATATACACTGTGTGTAGTTACACCATGATAAATCAGGAACTCCACTACAAAGCACAGGGCAACTTTGAACTCATATAGCTAATACAGTTCACCAAATACAATTAAATTACAGTTATATTTTTCGTAAGATGGGAATTGATTTCTGCTGGTGAAAGTAAGCAAAATTAAACAATGGTTATATTAAATCATTATTCTTAAATGAACTTCTTTCAATTGCCCCACAGGTTTCATATCTTTTAATTTTATATTAATAAAAGTTTAATTATACTCTACAGCAATTATAGAGTTGTTGTCTGATAACACAAGACTAGGGTTGAGAAACCTAAGGTTGATATGAAGTCTAGAAAAGGTAACAAAGGACAAAAAGATTCTACAAATACATAAACAGCAAAAGAAAGGGGAAAAGCAGGAAAACAGAAAAGACTGAGATACTCAATGCCTTATTGCCCACAGTCTCTACTCATAAAACCAGTCTTCAAGGGTTGCAGGCCCTCAAGACTTGAAGGAAAGTCTAAAACAACAGAGTCTTGCCTATTGTAGAGAACAACTATGTTAGGGAGTACTAAGATGAACACTACCTAAGCGAATGGGATCTGGTGAACATCACCCACAAAGGCTGAAAAGATCTAGTTCCTGTCTTTGCCACTCACTTGTCTTTGAACAGTCACAGCGATTATGAGGTGTTCTTGAAGACAGGAAGAGAATGATCCTTTGGAAGGTGATGGAGAAAATGCTGAAAAGCATTTCCAAATAAAGTGGTGACTAGAAGAAGTCACAGACTCACAAAAGAGAAATTATGCTTGACCAACATAATGGCCTTCTACAACAAAGTGACTACCTCAATTGATGAGGGGGAAGCAGAAGATTTTTTTTTTTTACCTTTAACTTAGTAAATCCTTCGACATTACATTTCACATAATCAGACAAGCTGGATAGAGCACAAGTTAGACAATTGGACATTGAATTATATTCAAAAAAATACTGAAAATATATACAAAAGCCTGGCAGAACTACTAGGCTTTGGAGGAGTGACTGATTTGAGGCACTTAGTGTCATGGTCTAGTTGACTGGATAGGGCTGGGCGATAGGTTGGACTGCATGATCTTGGAGGCCTCTTCCAACCTACCTGATTCTATGATGCCCCAGAACATTGTGCTGCCAGAGAAGTCTGCCTCGACAAACTGGAGAGCTGGAGACAGAGGAGAACCTTATGCTGGTCAACAAAGGGACATGAAAAGTCCTGCACTCGAGGAAGAACAGCCCCATGCACCACTACATGCTGGAGGCTGACCAGCTGGAAAACAGCTCAATATAGGATCTTGCAGTCCTGGTGCACAATAAGAGGACTATCAGACAGGAACTCACCTTTATTAGAAGAAGGCAAATAATATCCTGGAATGCATTAAAAAATATATTTGCCTTTTTTTGTATTTGTTATATTAATACTTAATAATCACCAATAGAATACTTTTTACTAGTAGAAAAGTATCTAAGGCTCTTAAGGTGTAAATTGGAGATTAAAAAAAAAAGAAATAAAGTAACGAAGAATTCTAGTAACATGCATCTTCAGCTTGACCTGGAAACCGTAAGAGCAGGAACTGAATGACTGGAGGTAGCACCCACTTAATGCCACTGAGATGCAGATACAAACTACTCGGAGAACTTTCTCAGCAGACCTCAGCTAAAGTGCAGGGCACTACTAAGAGATAGATATTGAGGTAAGTTCCCAAAAAAGCAAAACCACCCAAAGGGTTAGCAAGTTTTATGTGTAGTAAGAACAGGTACATCTATGAGTTAAGATATAAACACTAATCATGATAGAAACCTCCTTGAAATCAAACATTACCTCTAGGGGAAAAGAGCAAGTAGATCCTGGAGCAGGCAATCTTATAATTTCCATCATCAAATTGATTCATTTTCTCTGAAACCCTGTTACTAGTTACTGTGTCTATTCTGATGGATAGTCCCACAACCACAGTGGTTTCTCTTCATCTGGATTTACAGCTACAGGAGGGAAATAATTTGTCTGGTGCAGAGAATGGAACTATACCTACGGCATAACTAATTTAGCTAACTGAAAAGACTTTAAAAGTATCACTATAACAGTTTTAGCAGTAGCAGCCACCCTTCAGCTATCAGTTCTTTAAGTTGTCATGCAAGCATATCACACAGTGTGAAACAAAACTCACAATGTCTTTGTTGTAACAGCTAAACTAGTATGTTTACATTTACACTTAATGTTGTCTGATCCAAAACATTAAGAGGCAAAAGTTAGAAGCTTATATACAACAGTGTCACGAGTTGAATTGAATCTGCTGATATGTATTCAACACAATGCCGTGGTGATGCCAGCTTCAAAATAAAAGTGTTGGCTGAAGCCAAGTATCATGGGATTTGAAGTCCAAGTTGTAACATAAGAGGTTTCCTGTTCTTGTTGCTTCCATTTTGTCTGGGTTTGGGCTGTTGATCTTTTCTTCTAGGTGGATTGTGGGTTGAGGGGGCAGCTGGTTTCTGCTGTTGCATCCACATTTTGTTGCGCTTTTCTGCAAACCAGCACTGTAATTGTGCACTCTATTATCTCACTCAATTCCTTCTATCAGCCCAGAGATAGAACCTCCCATTCGTGTGTGGGGAGGGGAGCTTGTGAGAGCAGGCTGTGGTAACCCAGGACAAACAGTTAAGCTATCCAATACTGATAATGTAGAAAATAGTTAAAGCTATCCAATACTGATAATGTAGAAAATAAATAATGAGCGAGGGCTTATTAAAAACAGATATTTTTAGTTTGCCCTTTATTTATTTAAATGCAATAAACAACAGTTGGAGCCTATCAAAACTTGTTTTATCAAAGAAAATCCAGCAAGCTGTTTGTTATCAGAAATATCAAAACACACTGTGGAAGGTAGTCAGTGCAAAGTTATAGCAGGGCACTGGCTAGGACAGTCTGGACTTGCTGGTTGATTCAGAAAGAAGTCCACTGAATATTAACATGGCTCTACTTACAGTCCTCAAGCAGGCACACAAAACTTAAATCCTGGAGAGGTTTAAATGTCTGCCTCCCACAGACATCTACAGCTTTGGTTCTGTAAGTGGAATGGGGAGATCCCTTACAGAAAACACTGACCACATTTAGAAACAAGGCCCTGCAAATCCATGAAGTTCCCAAATAAGGAGTAAAGTAACTATAAATATAAAATTAAAGATGATCACATCACAGTAAAAAGATGTGAGTAGCTACTACAGGAACATATGACCAGCTTTATTTAATAGCAGAGAAATGTTTATAAAATGAGACTAAACATCTTTTTCTTCCTTGAAAAATGCTGTAAATAAGCAACAACATCCCCACAGCTGAGAGAAGTGGGCATGAATTATTTATTATGTTTGGAATAGATTTAGATTCTGTCAGACATTCTCTGAGTTTTGTAGTCAAGCTGAAATCTTCCAACAATTCAGATGTCATCAGAAAAAATAAGAAGTAATTTGGAAGTTTAAGGTGTTGAAAATCTACAATGCAAGGACGAAGTTATTTAGTTGGCATATAAATTCAATTGTTCATACTATCAGACTATAAGCAATAAACGAGTTTAAAACTATGTCCTTCTGTGAAGAAGAATGAACTAGAGCTATTGGTTTATAAGTGACAGAATAGATGTTATGAAGCTCTGTGTTAATACTGAGAGCATAAATACCACGAAACATCACTGAACTTTGACAGATCACCTTTACTACTTCAATTCTGACGAGTCTAAGAGAGTCTTTCTTTGTCTGAAATTTGATGTTGTTTTTCAAAGCTAAGGGAGGTTAACTACTGAATCCTAAATATAAAGCCTGCGTATATAAAATTCTTTACAGATTTTACCCAATAAATAATAGCTTTCACCAACTTGGTAATTCCTGATCATATTTACCCATTTCCAGTAATTATCAATCCATGACAGGTTACAGCCAGAATTTTGAGGTAGAATTTTACTCAATCTAATGTACTTGTTAAGATATCTTTGGCTGCTCTAAAGATGACTCATAGTATGCTACAGAAATAGTGACCTAGATCAAGACATCTCTAACAAAGAGCATGAGAACTCACAATGAAACAGATAAAGATGTCATCTTTGCCCACTATTGCATAGAATCTTTTCCTCCAGCTTTGTTTCCGAGTTCAGAAACTTCAGTGGATTTCTTGGTTGAATTCAGAGTTCTCTTAAATTCTTAGAAAATATAAATTCCTTTTGCTCTGTTGCACCTTAGCTTTAGGTCTGCCCAGAAGCCTGTTTCTGTGCCTGCACTGCTCCTCCAACTCCCCTTATTGCTCAGTCCCTCTCCAATAAAATCCATGCTGCTGGAGTTTCTTCCACCCAAGCACTCTCAGCTAAGGGTCTTCAAGAAATCCACAGCAAAACTAGGAAAAAAAAGCAAACTCAACATCCTTCTAAGGGTACAGTTACTACTATTAAATATTCAAACAAATCAACCAGAAAAAAAAAACAACACCACAACACAAAACAAAACCAAAACAACACAAACCCACCACCCACCCACAACCAGTACATACACAGTAGCCCACTGAAGAAACAAATCAGTCATCGGTTTTCCATAGAGACTTGTACTTTTATAATCACATTTAATTCTAATCAACCTTTATAAGTCACAAATATTACAAAAATTTATAAGACAGCATATGTATATAGCTCTACAAATAGAAGATTTGGCAAAACCCAAGCTGCACTGCTCCACAAAAAGAATAGTCTAGTCAGACATTACTCTCCTTCCTGTCAAGTTAGGACTGGGGACCTCGCAGGCAAGTGGATCATTGCTGAAATGATGGCCAAGATTCTATTTTCCCCTCAAAAATACACAGGACTGAAGAGTAAAATTTGGCCTGGTTTTGGTCCATTTATGCTCAACCTAAACAGGATCCATATTTCCCCCACTCTTATACTTCAATTAGGCAGCTATAAAAAGGTCCCCAATCTAAGTGATAATACAGCACTTCCAAGTGGGAGACACACAAGACACATTACAGTGGCTGTTTTTTGCATCTGCCTCAGGCATCTTAAACAGAAGTGAACATCTGCTGGGTTCCAGAAATAGGCAAAGTTCCTGTCTCCCAAGACTACACAATACCAAAGAAGCTTTTAGTGAGTTTCAGCTGACAGCACCAGGCACAACGAAGAGTTTTACCCAACAGAGAGTTTTCTGTCCCACTGTGCTGGTAAGAGGTAGGAGCAGGATCTAATTAAAAATTACCCTGCAAACAGTAAAATTCAGCTTCCAAGCAATGAGTTACACATGTACAAATGAAGGCTAGAAAACATAGTCAATTCCTTGCCTAAAACAGTAATCATGTCCATGTTTCAGTAAGCCCTGAGCTAAAGGTCTTGGAGCACAACTCAAAGCATAATGCACAAAGCGGATTAAAACAAAGCACTGAAAAGCAGCCACTCCCAGCTTTAGACGAGTTCAGTCTGTTTTGTCTTTCCATCTCTGTGCACCAGGGTCCTTTTAATTTCCCTATGTCAACACACATATTTAAATCTGTTTTTTCTCCTAGAATAAACTGCCTTCTATGCACAGAGCAAAATCTACACATCATGTAGCAATCCCACCCAAGAGTTGCCAGGGTTTTTTTCCTCACTGTGCTGAAACACAGTGAATTACGGTAAATTAAATTAACCAGCAGTCCTTGGGTACACCAAGTGCTAAATTAGAACATTAGATGAATACAGACAACCTGAGCAAATATTCATTATGTAGCATCACAACCATTTCTGTAACACAGTAGTGGAGACACACATACCAGTAAGATCTTAAGACACCTGTAACCTCCTGCTGACATGGCAGATTTGATGATCAGGTGTAAAGAGCAGTTATGAGAACCCTATGCCTTAAGAAAGAAATCACAGTGAAAGACCTCCACTTTTCTTCAAGAAAAAAGTGGATTAAAGTCTGGAGAAAATGAAAAATAAAAAGCACAACAACTCCAAGATGAAGGAAGAAATAATTTCCCAAGTTTTCCAGACAGAGCAGTTTATTTCAACACAAAAATTCTCTCAAGAAAAAGATGATGTCATTTGAGCAACATATGCAATGTTCCTCTGCTTGACTGTTATTATGTTGATATATGCCACTCCTCCAAATGCATATATTTCAATATAGTCAAGTATCTATAAGCACCTTCATGCATTAAGAAGCCATTAGGGTTTGAAAGAGCGAACTGCACAGTACTGTGTCCTGACAGGATCTCATTTAGACTGCAAATATCTCAAGTGCTTGAACTTCACTTCCTATGGTTGAGAACAATTCTATGTTGTGTCTGCTGGTTATAAATAAAGCTTGTGTTGTGAAAATCTTCACATTTTATTGTTTTAATGTTAGATCTACCTCTGGACAAAAATGACACAAAAATCAGCAAACAAAACCAACCCAAGACAAAACTTAAAGTAAAACCAAAAAATGATCTGAAACTGCTTCCCAAATTCGGTACCCCTCCCAAAATATATTTGCAGAGGAAGTTAGCTGATATTTAAACATCTATGCTTCTTAAAAAACGGTGGCAGTTCATTGCTGCTGTTATTTGTGACTTCATTATTTCTGTATGCTCAAGTTGGTTGCATAAACAACAGAACAAGGCTGATTAGCCAAAAAATAATTTTTGGACAATTGGTAAAAGGCTTTCAGAAACATGTGCTTTAGCATCAGAAATGCTTCTATCCCCTGTAATAAATGTATGCTGGTTACATTCAGGTCCAATATCATAAAAGGGTAGGCATCATCACAACCACTTTTATTTCCACTAGAAGGTAGGAGTAGGAAGGAAATGGTGGAAAAACATAGACATGTAATAGAAGGTAATAATGAAGACCAACCATGGGAGCTTTGGCTGTGTAAGTAAATCACTGGCTAATTAAAGTACTTGGATGAAATAAATCAAGTTTTCAAATCTTGGTATACCCCTAAATACATCATTTTTCTTGATAAACACTGAACTTCAAAGTACAATCGGTGAGAAGGGTTCTTCAAAATGTTGAAATGCACAGTAAACAACTGTTGAAAGTGCAAAGGTAAGCATTTTTTTAGCGTTTGCTCTAAGGAAATGCCTCAATGTCAATCAAAAATGAATCCTTTTGTCAAAGCCCTTACTGATGCTCTCTAGGCAATGAAATTTGCTAAGAGATGCATTTCTGTAGTTATTAGTTTTCTTCTGCTGGATATTTCAACAGAAATAAATTCTCTTCCTTAGAAAATTATTCTTTAGTCATTATTTACTTGAAGCCACAATATTTCAGCTGAAAAATTACAACATCACAGACACAGATAATAAATAATAAAAAAACCAATCTGTTTAATAGCTGTTGATGCTCAGGGTTTCTCTACTGGTGAGGGAGATGAGGATTCTTAATGATTACTTCTGAATGGAACTAATCACGTTCTAGCAGCCTTTGAATCATAGAATCAACCATATTGGAAGACACCTCCAAGATCATCCAGTCCAACCTAGCACCCAGCCCTATCCAATCAACTAGACCATGGCACTAAGTGCCTCATCCAGTCTTTTCTTGAACACCTCCAGGGATAGCGACTCCAACATCTCCATGGGCAGCCCATTCCAACGGCAAATCACTCTCACTGTGAAGATCTTCCTCCTAATATCCAGCCTATACCTCCCCCAGCACAACGTGACACTGTGTCCCTTGTTCTGTTGCTGGTTGCCTGGCAGAAAAGACCAACCCCCACCTGGCTACAACCTCCCTTCAGGTAGTTGTAGACAGCAACGATGTCACCCCCGAGCCTTCTCTTCCCCAGGCTAAACAACTCCAGCTTCCTCCTCAGCCTCTCCTCACAGGGCTGTGTTCCAGGCCTCTCACCAGCTTCGTCACCCTTCTCTGGACATGTTCCAGTACCTCAACATCTCTCCTGAGTTGACGAGTCCAGAACTGGACACAGTGCTCATAAGGTGGCCTGACCAGTGCTGAGCACAGGGGAAGAATAACCTCCCAACCTCCCTTGTCCTACTGGCCACACCATTCCGGATATAGGCCAAGATACCAATGGCTCTCTTGGCCACCTGGGCACACTGCTGACTCATTTCCAGCCTACTATCTACCAGTACCCCCAGGTCTCTTTCTTCCTGTCTGCTCTCCAGCCACTCTGTCCCCAGCCTGTAGCGCTGCTTGGGGTTGTTGTGGCCAAAGCGTAGAACCCTGCACTTGGCATTGTTAAATCCCATCCCACTGGCCTCTGCTCACCCATGCAACCTGTCAAGGTCTCTCTGCAAAGAACACACAGTTTGAAAACAGGTACAAATCCTCCCATTCTGGTTTAGAAATATTTTTCTTCTCTTTGTGTTTAATAAGCAAGTCCCACTCACAGGTTTGCTTTACATTTACATGGTGGGTTAAAAAAAAAAAACACACACCTTCAATTTCAGTCTATCTTAACAACTAGGAAGCAGTACTAATCACAGTTACCTAAGAGCAAAATATTCACAAGGAACCATGCTGATTAACTGGACGTTGTTCTGATTGCAATTGATGACCCTACTCCATCACTTCTTTCTAAACACATCATGTTCTCCCCGAAACACTACGAGTCTTTGGTCTACTATATATACACACACCTTAGCTACAGTGCTATCCACAATAATTCCTCCCCACTTATCAGACAGTAAAGCACATCAATTCTCTTTTCACCACGTTGCTGCAAATAACCTTTCCATGTATGACTTCAACACCTTTCTGTAAATATACCACAAACTGCAGCAGCATTTCTTTGAGGTTAATCAAGAGAATCATCAACTGAGTGACTGGCAAAGAGCAATATGTGCATCTCCATCATGTAAACTAGTTCAAAGACTGATGTCAAACAGCAATGAAAAACAGCACAAAAGCAAATCACAGAGGGACAAGGCCAACAAAATGTTGCTGGATTTCTAAAATTTTTTTGTTTTCCAAGCCCATGATTATGGAAGGACCATTGTCATGGTAGGCCTGATAGGCCAAAAATGGGCTTATCCATGCCCTTGCTTGCCCAGGCATGCTTTTCTGCTCTCCCTCCTCTTCTGCTGTGGAAGAAGCAATTATGGGAGAAAAGGACTCAGACTTGTCTGGACATGTCCCCCCTGCTCCCCGCTCCTTCTGTACTGGGGCAAGAAACCACAGAAGGGGAGGGCAAAAGCCCTGGCTTCAACTAATATAGTCAAGCTTGGCAAAGTGCCATTCTGATTGGCTAATCTATGTCCACTGCCCCATTAGTCTTGGGTGGCTATTGATAAAAGGGATGAGCAATTAGCATGGTGTGCTGCTGCGGCCTCATTTTGCATTCTGAATTTGCCTGGAAACTCCATGCCTTGGAGAGCTTACCCGGAACAGGCTCTAAATGCCTGCAAACAATCAGCTTGCCTAGCCAGCATGACATTGTGCCAAGACTGCACTTCACACTGCATCCTGCCTGCACCTCTGCAAGGCTTCTGCTGAATCAAGAATCAAGAGGAATCAGGTCAGAGACTATGCTATAGAATTCCAGCTTCCTGAGAAAAGAGCCTGGGAAGCTTGGACAGCAACCCCTCCATGTGCTTTGGGCACTGTCTGATAATATTTTGTAAGTAAATACTTAAAATCCTCTTCTACTTCATTAATTGCCTTCTGCCTTAAGTAGAAAGGAGCTTCCTGTGTTCTCTAGTGGATAAGTGGTACAATTAACTGCAAGAATCTTCTCTTCCAGTACAATGTTAGTTTGCGACTTTATGAAATGTGATCTAGTTTTGCCTGCTCCCTGTGTGTATAAATTTCCAAACTCTGCATTTTTTAATGTTGTGAATAAGTTTTCTTTTGAGTTTTAATGTTAATAAACAGTTCCACAGTTATTAACAATTATCACCTGGATATCAAAATTAATACAAATTATTAATTTTACATAATCCATCACAACCATTAAAGTTGAAAGGTATACATTTAAAGACAGCTGTTCTCACAATATAGTTTTTTAGTCTCTCCAGATTTAGCAGCAGATAACAGTTGCAGTAGTTACATTCAAAAAAGCTAGAATAAGAACTATTGCATAAAGGACAGAGAAACAGGCAAAACCTGTAACATAATAAAATTGCAAGAACGTATTTTTAGAACAAAGGCAGCTGAAAGAACCATGTCTTAAAGCCTTCATAGTGGGAGATTTTTTGTCTAGGTCAGCAGAAGAAATCTAACTTCAGGCTTCAAGCAGGCTCTGTAAAACCACTGAGGTTTGAATTACAAGCCGGACTTTTGCTTCAGAAGAGTATTATCATAAGGTTCTAAATAAGAGCTCCATTTATGAACAAAACCTAGAAATCAAGTCATGGTCTTTCAGTACACCACAATATTAGGCTAACAGAGGCACCCTGAAGGTGGTAAGTAGAACTATTTGGTAAGTATAGTAAAAATATAGAACTAAGTGTAATAGAGAGGTAATTAATTGATTGTGAGATAGCATTTTCAAAATTAATATTGCTTATTAATTTTGGTATTTTGGAGTCTTATCCCCCCAACCACTAACTTTAATAAAAATCAGGTTCTTCTGCAATGGTCATCAAAACATTATACAGAAGAATAACATAGGATCTAGAATGTTTCAGAAATAACTAGCAATAACATAAACAGTAATTGAATTCAATTGAACTAGAAGAGAGGGTTCCTGCAGTCAATACACCATTTGCTTGTCCACTAGATGAACTCAAGGAGCTGCTTTCTGCTTATGGCAGAAGGCAATGGTGAATTACAAGAGGCTTTAAGTATTTACTCACAAAATATGGGGCAGGGCCAGCTACAGCTTCAGACAGTGCCCAAATGCTTTCAGGGCATTCTGCTGGTGTCTTATCAGCCACTGAGGCTTCCGATTCTTTTCCCAGGCTTCAGAGGGTGCCAAGGAAAAGGAGGCAGACAATCTCTGACCTGGCCTTGATTTTCTGGACTATCTGTGTATCTCCAGGACTTTCTGTCTTGTCAGAACATTATCAGGTGTAGACAGGCTGTCTTGTGATGTGCAGTCTTAGCATATCGTCATGCTGCCTATACAGACCAATTGTTTGGAGGCATTTAGAGCCTATTTCTGGTAATCTCAAGGCAGTGGAGTTTCTGGGCTCTTCAGGATTCAGTAAGTCAGTGAGGCAGAACACTGCCAGAAGCAGAGAGCAATAACAGCAGGCAACAGCAGGCAGACAAGCTTTTGGACACAGAATAGCCAGTAAGAATGGCAGGTAGCTGAGTTTGACCATATTAGATGAAGCCATAGGTTTGCTCTACCTGAATTTGGGAAGAAGACAGGCCTTGCATGAGGCAGGCACAAGCCAAGTGTATGTCCTGTGTTCACCACAGGATGTAGACAGAAGCGAAACAAGTCTGGGCAGGCCAGAGTGCTTAGACTCAGTGGCTCCAGGTTCTTTGTTCTCTTTCCTGTGGTTGCTTCTCCCCAAAACAGAAGGAGGGAGAGCAGAAAAACATACCTATTTTGGCCTATTCAAGCCTACCACAACACTAAGATTATTTCAGGGTCTACTGATCTGCTTAAATGAAAGACGTGTTATGACATTAATAACCCAACAACAAAGTCATATCCACAGCATACTGGAATATTTGAATTGGGTTATTTCAGCAGTTGTCTGGAAATATTCAGAGCAAACACAAACCTCAACAGGGTAACCTTACAGAAAGACACTTGGTTTCTTCTGAAAAAGAGTATTTCTTTTCTAATGCTCCAAAAAGACTATTTTGCAATGCTCCAAGATTATATTTTATGTTTTCCTCTTCTTTTATTCTTCTCCACATACTTACAATAAATGAGTAAGTTAGAAACAAACAAACAAACCTAAAACACACACACACACCACCAAACAAAGAAAAACCCTCAAGATTTGGAAGTGAACCTTTTATGTTCTCTAAAGCTAGTGTGTTTAAAACACACCAGATTACTTTTCACAGTGAATTGACCTCTGAGCAACTTCTTCATTATGAAAGCTACATTCAGCCTTCTTCATGAATGATAACAATCCCTGTATCACCTAGACACATTTATTTCATTTTCCTTTTAAGATGAATGTAAAGAAGTTTGAAACTGTGGCATTACAGTGTGCTATGTCCTTATAAGAGAGGAGAATACACTAAGCCATTTTATAAGAGATAGAGGTGAAAGTGTTACCTTTGTGTTTCTTGCTGTACTGCAAGGTGTGACATGAATAAGCACAGCTAAACAAGATGCAAGTCTCATTTACTACACTGCAGGAAAATTTTCAGGCAGCATAAGATACATTGCTCTAATCAAAGGTCATCTTTAATGTGAATGATCCCAAAGCAAGTCATGGATGTTACAAACACATTACACTGACATTACTTAGTAGCTTGTATTTGCCTGAAACACCAATAAAAGGAATTCAATATACAAATGGTGCACACTGCAGCTTCCTGGCCACATAAAAATTTTGCTTTCATGGACTGAAAAATTATTCCACAAAAACCTAATTGGTCTAAATTTAGTAATTTCCTTACATCTCATACAGGAGTCAAAATCAGTCAAAAAAGTCCCTGTATCTTGGCCAGGAGTCACTGTTTCTTCCCTGCTGTGTAGTTTAATCACAAAGATCTTCAATTACTAGCATTCCTTCAACACAAAGTCTTATGTATTGAAATTGTTGGCCAGTTACCACAAGCAAGGTGATTTCTGCTGTGGCTATTCAATTGAGATTTTTTTTTTTGTCACAGGGTGTTTGCATTTCACTGCTTTATTATTCAGACTTCATTATGCAACCTCAATATCTGATCACATAAGTTGTATGAATTGAATTTATACTATAAGACTCAGACAGATGCACCAGAAGATATTAACATGGTGGGGAATGAGGGGATGGAATAGGCGGCAAAGAACACTTAATGAGAGAAGCAAGTTCTCTTTCTACCCCTACTCTTCTGAAAACTAATTCTGCAGTTTCAGAATCATACTGAAGGGTTCTGACCAGAAGCAGTTGTAGTCCAGGTTCAGCATACACTTGTGTAAATTCCCCTTTCACACAGACCTAGAAACCCAAACATGAAAACTGAAGCTGTCTTCTGACTCATCCAATTTCCTGATAGGTAGGTGGTTTAATGAGTCAGCCTATATTTTCAAGCACAAGTCGACACACCTGGTAAGTGATGATGCAAGCCAATGGGTTCTATATTTTTTACAGCCATCATACTTTCCGTCTCTTTATGTCTAGCTGTTTGTTGCCCTCTTCATATCCCTAATAAAGGGATCCTTGAAAAAGCATCTTTGCAGATCACTTGACCATTTAAAGGCATACATCTACGTTCTTTAATGGAATTCTACCCTTCCTAAAATAAAAAGCTCTATCAATTTCATGGTGCAGCTCAGATATCATCCTCTTACTAAAACTGACTTTTGTTATTGAACGCACAATCACTATCTTACGAACATTTGTTGTTGGGAGAATTACTACTGGAGAACCAAGTTCTTAATTAAAATCATAGAACATCCAGCACATTTCCATAGCTGAGTATACAATCATACAGCAGAAGGGAAAACATGAGCTTCAAGTGCTCTCTTGTGATGCCACACCTCTCAGATGCATAATAGGAATTCCCTTGCTCAGCAGGCTTTAGATTTTACAGAGAGTATTAAATGCTCTTGTCCAAAAATGATGAAAACAAATTTTATCAGATTTTGGTCAGTTGAAGTGCTCTGAGCCTATTCTTGCTTTAAAACGAAACAAACATGAAAAACCAAAGATAAAGGGAAAAAGAAATTCCATTCCTGCTTTTTGCTATGAAATTACAGGACACACATTTCAGGTTGAGGATAAATTAACAGGATTAAATTACGCAGTTAATTTTCTTTATTCTCATATGGAAGTTTCACGTTTTCTTACACCATAACAAAAGCATCTTCCCTACCCTTTCCCTAAGTTCACATGATTAAATTGTGCAATTAATTTTTCCTCTTCTCACACAGAAGTTTCAGGTTCTCATACACCATAACATAAGCATCTTCCCCTAACCTTTCCATGTTCCTGACCATACAGAATTCAGTCATATATATTCTGGAAGCAAGATTCAGTGATATTTACTTTCCCAGCATTTCTCCTTCACAATAAATTGCTACTGGTTGCCTCAAAATCACCATCAGTTTAAGTGAGCAACAAGGGTTGTAAGGGGAAGGGACTTGATACTGAACTCTCTGTATTTGCATATGTATGAGTACAGAATTGAAACATTTTTAAAATACAAAATAGAAAGCAAAACTTGTCAGTGGGCATGAAATGTTTTTAATTATTACTACATTAACTTGTTACTTCTCTATGGAAAACTTACTCCTTCATTAGTACAAAAAAAACCCCATTAAGCAAAGAAAACAAAAAACCTCTCTATACTCTGATTGTTAGGTAACACTAATATTACTGGCAGGTAATAAGCAAAGCACCATTTCTTCAAATTGCCATTATAAATAAGAATTCTTTTCAACATCTGTTATTACATTTTCATCACAGTATTTTAGCAAAATCCCAGAACTACCACCTGCTATGGGACAGCCTCTTCTCCCCATGTGGCAGTGTTTTAATCATCTTAGAGCATAACAACATACTTTAAAAAATCTAGTACTAATGTCAAACGAGTTAAAATACACATTGATCGAAACAACTCCTGTTCTTACAGGTATTTGTTTTTCTGATTGCTCAGAACTAAAAATGGTTTTCCTATTTCTCAAATGAAGTACAAATACTTCAGGGTTTATTTTGTTACTCAGTATCACTTACAAAAAAAAGAAGCATCTCTTAATTAATATAACAAATATATCTGGAGATTATACTTCTCCAAAATACTATTTAGTTGTACCGCATAATGATGCCAACAGCAACATTTTCAGGTTTGGGTTTTCAAAAAACTTCACACTTATCCTATGATACTGCATATTACTTTTCCCCACAGATTCATTTTAAATGAGTTTCTGTATCTTTACTGAGCAGCTGAGCAAAAACCTTATTTCTATGTCCAATCTGAAATTAATCACTTGTACTTGTCATGTGAGCCTAATTTGATAATTCTCTTAATGCCCACATTTTCCAAAGACAACATATCTAACACTACACCTCCAGAAAGAAAAGTGATCCAAGGTCAATACACAAGTGACAAGTCTACATAACGAACAAAACACGCGGAGGGAGGGAATAAAGTATATTTCTGAAGAACAATTCATAGCCATCAAAAGCAAGATAAATTCAAAACACAGCTAAATTCTGTAGTAAATCAGAACGTTTTAAAAAACTGCAGTCTTAACCAAACTCCATTAGAAACTTCCTCACTAAAATAATTTCCAACGTGCAAGCATTCACTAAAAATCACAGAATCACAAAATACATCTGGTTAGAAGACACCTCGAAGATCATGCAGCTCAACCCTTGACCCAGCATAAGATTATGTCAAAGTGGAGTCTGTTTCTCTGGAGACAGTCAAAACCCACCTCAACATGTTCCTGTGTGACCTGCTCTAGGTGATCTTGCCCTGGCAGGAGTTACACTATATGATCTTTCAAGGTCCCTTCCAAGCCGTAACATTCTGTGGTTCTGTGAAACATATACTAAACAAAATGATATATGTCTCTTGTTTCTATTTCCTACCTTTCTTCAGCAGTTTAAAGTGCAGTCCAGAGTTCTCTTAAGCATCTTCTTCTGTGGTTGCTTCTACAAAATAGAAACACACTCTTGTTAGCTTTAAACCACTCCCTACTCTTGATACAAATTTATTTTCCATTAAAGTAGAAATATTCATATTGTTAAGTGTTTTAAGCAATTCATAAACTATTCAAAATTCCCTTTAAGTTACTTAAATATATTCAAAAACAAGCCAAAAGCAAACTATATCCTACCAAGCACAATAAACATGTTCCTTCACCTCACTAGGTCTTACCGCAATAAAAAGGCAAAATAAAACAGAAAGCATTCCTGATTTGTATAGGCACCTGAATCTAATTAGGATCAAATGCAATTAGCCCATAAGCCTGGGCAGCTGAAGAATCCTGTGCAAGTTCTCAGAGCTTTATGGTTGTTTTAACAGTGCTAAGGATTACTTGACTCCTGACAGCTAAAACCCAAGTGAAACTATCAGAAGTTACCAGGACATCCACAAGCAGGTGATAATAACCCAGAGGTCAAAAGATCACTGTTTTGGGGCCAAGGAAATTGTTTTCAACACCATAAATCTGCCAGATGATGGTCCTGTAAGTTTATTTTAACACAGATCCAGAAAGAGCCTAACTTTTCTTAAGTAGGATACTTCTATAAAATTTGTATTGGTTCATAGTTGCATCCACTCTCTTTTATTCCTTGCTTTCTAATAACACCAAAAGAAACAGAGATCTTAAAGCAAAATTCAGTAAACAGGACAGGCAACAAATGTACTTTATGAAACAGACTGCTAAACTGCTTCAGGTGCTCTGCTCCAAGTGTTTCAGATTAACATTGAGGACATCAGGTGCATTATCTATTTAAACCTTTTGAAACCACTTTGCATAATGGCACCTGAATGCTAGAAGACTGAAAGTGACATTTATCATGCCCTAAATAGCAGTGTTCTGAGTTTCTCATGTAGCTCAATGAGTAGGTTGTGAAGTCTCATTATATAATCTTGAAGTAATAAAAACAGAACCTGAAGTGAAAAGCAGACCCAGAAAACAGTTTCATTTCAGATCTTCATGCATGCTTTTGTAGAGGCAAGACCACAGACTTGGTTGCATAATGCATATGGGAGCATCCAGAAATAGAGAGAGATTGTGATGGTTTGGGTGTTACCTGCCCCCCACTTTAGAAATCACCCAGACTAGACTCAGCTGGCTCTGGAAATATGAATGAAGCTTATATTTACAGCTAGCACAATATACAAGCAGATATTTACAGTATATACAGTTATATACAGAAATATACAAGGTAAAAAGGTAGTACAGAAACACAGCAGCCCTCCCAGAAACCTGAGTCCCCAGGAGGGGCTCTCAACTGCCCCTTCACCTTCCCCCTACTCCTCTCAACCTTACCCCAGTCCCAAGGAAAAATGGAGGTTCGGCCAGGGGGTTAGGAAGCAAAGTGAATTATTTAAAGAAATGGAGGGTGAGGTTAGAAGAGAGATACAGCTCCAAGCTCTCCAGCAGCAGAAGTGCTTATCTATGTTTTAATTCTTATTTTTATACATCTCAGCAAGCCAATGAGCGAAGTAGACATCAGCCTTGTTTTCCTTCCACAGCCTGTAATCTAGTCCTCACCAAAACATTCCAGCTAGCTTCAAACTAGCACAGAGATACATAGAACAATACATCTTAACCAACCCAAACCCAGTAATTTTCGTTGCCTGGTGAACTTTATGAAGTAAAAACAACCAACCAACCAAAAAAACCCCACACAAACAACCAAAAAAAAAAGCAAAAACAGCCAACCAAAAAAAAACAACCAAACAAACAAGCAGCTAACTGGTAACACTTAGCCTTTTGTGAAAAGGAAAAAGTGACTGCTTTTAATGAAAATCTACTAGGAATTCTGGAAAAAAGGAGGGGGGAAAAGGAAAAAGAAAAAAAGAAACAACAAAAAAACCACCACCACATTACATGCATGCTAGAATATACCATGCCAAAAATAACCTCAGAAAACACTGTCTCCTTTTCATAGCATTCTTAAGAGTCCTCAGTGGGCAATCTATCTGCTGTAACTACAGTGCAACTCCACAACATTGCTTGTCAGACACGTTGGCTATGAGAGAGAACAGCAAAATGATCTCATTTCAAAGAATGAAAATCATCAAACATCTGAATAATTCCAGTAATTTCCAAAGGCCAGGAATTTCTACTGCTTAACCTGCACACAAGTACAAACCCTAAGATAACCACCCCAAACCCAACAGACCAGCTAAAGAATATGGCTAAGTCTATACCAGCAAAACAACCATAGACCTCTGTTGAAGGGAACAGCTGCAGTGTGTATTTGCCGCATAAAGAACACCCAAGGAAACCATATTTTCACTTTCACTTTTAAAGAACAGAATGCTAAAATCAGGAATAGTTGGTCTACTCCTAGGAAACATAAAGCCTGAGGGGGAAAAAAACCAATAGAATCCTATTGAAGCATTTCAAAGACAGATGCAAAATGAAATTCACATCTTCAACTCTGGTAAGGTAACAACTAAGAGTAACATCTAGCAGAAAATATTCTGAGGGTATTATGCATTTAAGCTAAAAATAAAAAGTTCATAAGAAACATGCTAGTAGTTTAACAACAGTAAGACCTGAATGTCTTTATGCCCTGTAGGGTTTCTTTCCCTGCTCTCAGTTTCTGGTATTTCGTAGGCTTATACACCTTTCACTGGAATTAACAGAAGCTATATTTAGAGTAATCATTTATTAGTTTTTTCCACTGCAACCTTGTCCATTTCTCCTATGATGTATGAAGTTTTTCTTCATACTAGTGGTGTGTTTTGTCTAAGATACATACACTCTGCATCTGAAAAACAGCTCAGTGATATCAACCACAGCAACTCTTTCATCTTCCTCTAAATGCTCATCAGTTCAAAGATCACTGAAGTGAATAGGGAGCTTTCTGTTCATTCTAGTGAGTTCTGATTTTGTTCTCACTGGCCCACATACTTTCTATTCATCATACCAACAAATGACAAAAAATGCATGAATATTTCTAGCTAGAAACAGGAAGATGTGCTGCATTTAGAGTTTATTGATCCCTGTAAACAGGAATGAGCTTCAGGTTTAACCATTAAGTGTCAGGTTTTTCGTGGAAAAATAAACAGGAACATGTTTTGTTGAATCAGTCTCAAAACAACCAGATGTATTTTCTTATTACTTTACTGGATATCATAGTCAGCACCTACAGCTTCCCCAGTGAATCTCAGATTTACTTAAAAAGCAACTTATTTTTCCAGTGTTTATGTTCTAGACATGCTTCCACATAATTCAGAGTAAGAACCCGAGCACATGTGAAAGCTCTGAAGAATACACTTCATTAACAACTTACTATCACTGTTTTACTTACTGGACTTGACTACATTCAGCTGTTTTGAAGACAAATACAAATATTTTTTGTCACAAATGCAACTTGTATCACCTTTTTACCTGTAGATCTGGCAGAAACTTGAGTGATGCGTTTATATGCATGTTATCCAGCTATCGGATGGAGGATGGCCTGTTTTGTTGCGCTGAAATACTGTGAGGGGAATGTTTGAGAGCAATGAATTATTTATCTTCGTTCTCAAAAAAGGGTCACAAAATTGCCACCATTAAATAATACAGTCATTATCTACTTTGCTAAGATACTAACAGCAACAGCCAGAAGTTAGGAAATTAAATGGTTATAATGGCTGTGAGGAAAGGAGGCAGCGGCGGCCAGCTCAGCTCTGGGCGCTTGCTTCGGCTTTCTTTCCCCGCCTTTCAGGCGACAAGCACCTAACGGCTCTGCAGCTCCTGAGGCGAGGAGGAGGCGCAGCGCGCTCGGGCTGCTTACGTGCCTGAGCGCAGTGACGTAAAGGGGGATAGGCTGCCTCAGAAACCGCGCGACAACCGAACAGAAGCCGGCGCGCGGCAGTGAGAGGAGGCAGTGAGAGGAGGCAGCCGTTCAGGCAGCGTCTGCTCGCTGACAGGCGGGGGAAAAAAATACAGGCGGCGAGGAGGACAGTGCGGTTACCGAAAGACATGGGTACTACTCGGGCAAAGGCTAGTAGAAAAAGAGTGGGCACGCAAACAGATGCCACACACAAGCATGCAGATGTTCAGGCAGCTGGTTGCAGAGTGCTGGAGCCTGGCACTTGACATGGAGGGTGGCAGGGACAACAGCTGCGTTGTCATCAAGGATCTGATGAACATGGTGGCTGAACTAAAAGAAGAGGTGGAAAGACTATGAACTATAAGAGACTGTGAAAGGGAAATTGACTATGCAAGGGAAATTGACTATTTCCGTAATATAATACCCCCAAAAAAACCTTAACTAGGGTTAACTCTTAGTGGAGCAGAGGGTCCAAAACCCTCCCATCAGCAAGTCTCTCAGCCTCCATGTAGTAACCCACATGAGCAGGGTCAATGGGAATAAGTATCCGCCCTATGGAACAGATGCAAACAGAGCAAGCGTGCTACTTCAAGCAGCACGCTGCTTACAATGCCCTTGCGGAATAGGTATGAGGCTCTGCAGGAGGAGCAGGTTGTCAGCAAGGATGAGGACTTAACCCTGAAACTGCACCAACGACAGGTTGTCCCAGGCCAGCCATCAAAACCAATCCTGAAAAGAAATCTCGAAGGGTCATTGTTATAGGAGTCTCCCTAGTGAAGGGAGCAGAGAGCCCAATATGCAGACCAAACCCACTTCAGAGAGATCTGCTGCCTTCCCAGTGGCCAGATAAGAGCCATTTTAGGTAAAATTCCCAACCTCATGAGTCCTTCAGACAACTACCCACTTCTGGTCTTTCAAGTGGGTAGCAACAATGCAACAATGAGAGGCTCACAATTAAAAGAGACTTCAGGACCTTAGGACAGCTGCTAAAGGGATTAGGAGCTCAAGTTGTGTTCTCCTCTATCCCTCTAACATCAGCAATGGATGAGGGAACATGTAAGAAGAGCCAACAGCTCAATTTATGGTTCCAGGGCTGGTGTCAACAACAGGGGTTTGGATTCTACAACACGGCTCAGTTTACATGGCACTAGAGCTACAAACAACTAATGGGACACACTTGTCCCAGAGGGGGAAAAGGATCCTGGGGCAGAAATTGGCAGGGCTCATTGACAGGGCTTTAAACTAGATTTGAAGGGGGAAGGGGTTAATAGTCTCCTTCTGGCCGGTGACAAACAATGGGGCAGCTCACTGAAGGCAGAGGGACGGAGAGCTAATGAGGGCCCTCAACTTGCTGCCCTGAAGAACGCCAGGGATGATGCACCAGGACAATCTGAGGAAATCAAGGGGACTTGGCACAAGAGGATGACAGGGCCAGCCCAGCTGAAGTGCCTCTATGCAAATGTACAGAGCTTGGGCAATAGACAGGATGAATTACGGGCCACTGTGCTGCTGGGATGTCATGACATAGTGGCTATTACTGAAACTTGGAGGGATGATTCCCATGACTGGAAAGTAGGGATAGATGGGTACAAGCTCTTTAGGAAGGATAGGCAGGGAAAGAGAGGAGAAGGCATTGCCCTCTAAATCAGTGACCAGCTAGAATCAGTGGAGCTCCACCTGGGATGGTAATGAGCTGGCTGAGAGTGTATAGGTTGAAATTAAAGGGAAGACAGGGGAGGGTGATGTTACTGTAGGAGTCTGCTACAGGCCACCTGACCAGCAGAACTGAACAAATGAGGCTCTTCGCAGGCAAATAGAAGCATCTTCCAGGTCACAAGCCCTGGTCCTCATGGGGGACTTCAAGCACCCTCACATCTGCTGGAGGGACAACACAGCAAGGCATCAGCAATCCAGGATGTTCCTGGATTGCATCGATGACAACTTCCTCTTCCAAATGGTAGAGGAACCAACAAGAAAAGGTGCTATGCTGGACCTTGTTCTCACCAACAGGGAAGGGCTGGTGACTGATGTGAGGCTCAGGGACAGCCATGGCTGCAGTGACCATGACGCAGTTGAATTTAAGATCCTCAGGGCAACCAGGAGGACGTATTCTAAGCTTAAGACCCTAGACTTTAGGTGTGCAGACTTTGATCGCTTCAAGGATCTGCTAGCCAAAGTATTGTGACACGAAGCCATAGAGGGAAGAGGGGCCTAAGACAGCTGGTCAGTATTCAAGGATCACCTCCTCTGTGTCGAGAAGCAATGCATACCGACAAAGAGGAAAGCATGGAAGAAAGTTATGAGGGCTGCCTGGCTGAGCCAGGAGCTTCTGGACACATTGTCACACTAAAAGAAACTCTAGAAGGAGTGGAAGACAGACACCTAGAATGGGGGGTATATAAGGAAACTGCCCAAGCAGCTAATTATCTGGTTAGGAAAGCTAAGGCAGAGTTTGAATTTAATCTAGCCAAGGAGGTCAAAGGGAACAGCAAGAATTTCTACAGGTATATTAATGGTAAAAAGAAGACTAGGGAAGGTGTGGGCCCCCTCAGAAAGAAAACAGGTGAAATGGTCACAAGTGACATGGAAAAGGCTGAGGTTCTAAATTACTTCTTTACCTCAGTCTTCACTTGCAGAGGCCTCCAGCCACACTTCTGGAGTCATGGAAGATAATGGCAGGGACTGGAAGGAAGAGCTGCCCATCATAAGTGAAGATCAGGTTCATGATCACCTGAAGAACCTGAAAGTGTTCAAGTCCATGGGACCCGATGGGATACACCCATGGGTGCTGAGGGAACTGGCAGATGAAGTTGCTAAAACTTGCTCTATTATATTCCAAAAGTCATGGCAGTCCTGTGAAGTCCACACTGACTGGAAAAAGGGAAACATAACCCTTCCTCCTGGAGGCACTACTGAGACAGAAAATAGTGAAGAGGTGATTGGCTACAATCAGCATGGCTTCACCAAGGGCAAATCCTGCCTGACAAACCTGGTGGCCTTCTATGAACAGGTCACAACATTAATAGATGAGGGGCGAGCAACTGATGTCATTTACCTGGACCTGAACAAGGCCTTTGGCACTGTCTCACACCACATCCTGGTCTCCAAGCTAGAGAAACATGGGTTTGATGGGTGGACCACTAGATGGATAAAGAACTGTATTGATGACCACACCCAAAGAGTGGCTGTCAATGGGTCCATGTCCAAGTGGAGGCCAGTGACAAGTGGAGTCCCTCAGAGAACAGTCCTGGGACCAGTCTTGTTCAACATCTTTTGCCGGTGACATGGACAATGGCACTGAGTGCAGCCTCAGCAAGTTTGCTGATGACACCAAGCTGTGTGGTGCAGCAGACATGCTGGAGATAAGGGATGCCGTCCAGAGGGACCTGGACAGGCTGGAGAAGTGGGCACAAGCCAACCTCATGAGGTTCAACAAGACCAAATGAAAGGTCCTGCATCTGGGTCGAGGCAATCCCAAGCACAAATACAGGCTGGGCAGTGACTGGCTGAAAAGCAGCCCTGAGGAGAGGGACTTGGGGGTGCTGGTGCACGAGAAGCTCAACATGAGCCAGAAGTGTGCACTTGCAGCCCAGAGGGCCAACCAGATTCTGGGCTGCATCAGGAGAAGTGTGGCCAGCAGGTTGAGGGAGGTGATTCTCCCCCTCTGCTCCGCTCTGGTGAGACCCCACCTGGAGTACTGTGTCCAGTTCTGGAGCCTCCATTACAAGAAGGATGTGGAGGTGCTGGAGTGTGTCCAGAGAAGTGCCACAGGGATGATCAGAGGGCTGGAGCACCTCTGCTATGAGGACAGACTGAAAGAGTTGGGGCTGTTCAGTCCAGAGAAGAGGAGGCTCTGAAGTGACCTTATTGTTGCCTTTCAGTATATGAAGGGGACCTACAAAAAAGCTGGGGAAGGAATTTCAGGATATCAGGGAGTGACAGGACTAGGGGGAATGGAGCAAAGCTGGAGATCGGTAGGCTCATGCTGGACGTGAGGAGGAAGTTCTTTGCCATGAGAGTCATGAGAGCCTGGAATGGGTTGCCCAGGGAGGTGGTTGTGGCCCCATCACTGGAGGTGTTTAAGGCCAGTCTGGATGAGGCTCTGACCAGCCTGCTCTAGGGTAGGGTGTCCTTGCCCTCGGCAGGGGGGTTGGGACTAGGTGATCCTTGTGATCCCTTCCAACCTTGACTGATTGTATGATTCTGATTCTTAGTTTTAGAGTAAAAATCTTTTAGATTAAAAGCCTTGAATGCAAACATAATTTTAGGCAAGAAGTTGGCTGTGTAGACCCTCCTACAACCTATTCCTCCACTGTCCCAGAAGGAAATGTTCTTTTTGTTCCTCTATCTTTAAAGGCAAACTTTAAATAGTAAAATTTCTAAGACACATGCTTAAAGGAGAACAGGAACAGAGAAAACTGTCCCTATGATTGTATCCTTCTTTTGTTGTTGGATAATCATGGGATTTAACTGCTTTCAGGTACATAAAGATGAGTGAACAAATGCACGCATGCAATGTTATTTTAAAAGGAATTATTCAGTTTCCTGAGCTGCTCATGTACCACTGATGTGTTTTGAGCTGTTTTCTTATAGAAGATTAAAACTGAAAGAATAAAATTACTAACGGAACATCTGCAAAGTATAAAAGAGCAGCTCTGTAAGATAGGAGAAAAGAGATAGCTTGGGACTGCCCCAGAGTCTGACCTCTGTTTAACACAAAAACAAGGTGCCATTACTATAGCAACCAGCTTTGATTATAGGTGGAGGTAGCTGACTTTTTTTTTTCTCTCTGTAAGAGAGCTACATAAAAACTCCCTATAGGCTACATAAAAACTGAGGAAAATGCATCTTTTTCAGAGACAGATTTTGTTTTAAAACACAGGGAGGAACTTTATCTGTCAGGCAGCACAGTTATCCCCAGCTAGGAATGCATGAAAAAAATGTCCACCTGCATCACTGGTAGGATGCCACCCAATTTGGAAGTCTTGTAGTGACTGAATCTGTGAATTTCAGCCTGTTTCTGGTGTCATTGCAAACTGGAGGATATACATGGAATCCTTAGGCTTAGAATTACAGAATCATAAAATGCTTTGGGCTGGAAGGGATCTTTAAAGGGCATCTAGTCCAACCCACCTACAGTGATCACTGATGTCTTGGTTGCTTGGAGCACTATCCAACCTGATTGTGAATGTTTCCAGTTTCTGCCAGCTTTCTGAGCAATCTGTTCTAGTGTTTCACCATCCTCATTCTGAAAAATTTCTTCCTTATATCAAGTATACATCTACCCTTTCTTACTTTAAAAGTATTACTCCTTGTCCTACTGCAACAGGGCCTGCTATAAAGACTGTCCCCATCTTTCCTACAGGCCTCCTTTAGGTGTTGGAAGGCCGCAGTAAGGTCTTCCTACAGCTTTCTCTTTCCCAGACTGAACTTCAACACTCTCAGACTTTCTTCCTAGGAGAGATGTTCCAGCCTTCTGATTATTTTATTGGCCCTCCTCTGGACCCACTCCAGCAAATTCATATTTTCCTTCTGCTGAAGACTCCAGAGCTGGAGGCAGGACTCCAGGCAGGGTCTCACCAGAGCAGAGCAGAGGGTGAGAATCACCTTCCTCAACCCGCTAGCCATGCTTCTTTTGATGCAGCCCAGGATATGGTTGGCCTCCTGGGTTGCAAGCACACATTGCCAGGTCATGTCTAGCTTTATCATCCACCAGTATCTCCTGCTGCACAGAGCTGCTCTTGGCCACATCCCCTCACAGTCTATACTGATACCAGGGATTGCCCCAGCCCAGGTGCAGAGCTTGCACTTGGCCTTTTTTCAACCTCATGAGGTTTACGTGGGCCCACTTCTCAAACTTGTCAAGTTCCCTCAGGTGTCTACTGTGCTGCTCAGCTTGGTGTCATCTGCAAACTAGATAAGGGTGCACTAGAGCCTATTGTCTAACTGCCTCTTCCCTTGTCCACTGATAAAATAATTGCCTCCCAGAGGGCAGGACATGTCCTTGACAAAGAAATGCTGGCTGTCTTGAATCACTTCTCTTTCCTCAATGTACCTTTGCCTAGCTTCTAGGAGGAACTTCTGAGTCTCAAAAGCTGACAGCCTGGTCCTTCTTTCTTCTCTTTCTACCATCTTTACTACCTTCATTTTACTAAGTTTACATTAATTTCTGTCATGTCTTTTACAAGCCTCCTTTCAGTACAGAACAGGCCGTAACTCTTCTGTTATTTTTATCTCCTGCACTTCACATAAGGGGCTCCATACCACTGAGTTGATAAACACTTTCCCACAACATAGACTCATGCTCAGGCCCATATCTATCTATTCCTCCTTTCCTGGACTGGCTTAAATGCCCTATGAGTTATATAGGCAGTATCACTGTGAAAATGGGCTTATTGGCTTCTTAGCTACAAAGTCATTCGACTTTGTTTTTTATGGAAGTTGCTAGTCTGTAATTTATGAACTTAAATGTGTTTACATCCCAGAGACCAAGCTTGGAAAATGACATAAATTTTCACAGAAAACAGAGAACCCTGCATCATAGTTATACATTTAAACATAGCTTTTAGTATTGAGCAAAGCTGATTTCCAATGTAAGTACTGCTTTAGCACTTATACAGTGCAAGGGCTAGTGAACTTCAGATTCCCTCTGTTTAAGATACATGCATTTCTTCAAAGCACAGTGAGGATGACAGGCATGATGCAGAACATTTCTATTAAGTATTTCGGATACATAAGAATTCTACACTTAAGACCTAATTCCTTTGTTCTTTAGTTGGTCAGTATGCTGCACAGCTTAACACAAAGATCTAATCTGCAGGGTTTTCTCTATTGTTTTTCAATTGGCAGTTCTTCTTTTATAAGGGTAATAAAGGCAACAGTCTGTAAAATCTGTTTCAGGTTTTCTTGCTCAGTTTTACTAATCTTTGTGGGTGGTTTTTATGGTTTTTTTTTTCTTTTTTTTTTTTTTATTTTTATAAGAGGCTGGCGTGTCTTTTTTTCAATTAGAATTCTCTGAATGATTCTTCATGATGTGGAAATTCTTCATCTCTTCAAGGAATCTGATCCAGTTAACCTAAAGTGACCTCAATTTTGTACACAATAAAAATAATTTGTTTTCTTTACCTCTAGCTTTTAACACAGTCATGCTTAGATGATTTTTTTTTTTCCTGGTAACCTCAGTAAGAACTTCAAAGAAGGGTTTAGGCAAAACATTGTAAGAACAGAAAAGCTAATTGAAATTTCAATAAAAAATTAATTGCCACATCCCACAACAATAAAGAGGTCAAATCATTCTCTTAGGCTCATAGTGAACATTGTCAGGAAAACATCGACACATAAAAAAGACCACTAATGGTACCACTGATCTTGCATTCATTTGCAATTGGGAGAAGGGTAAACCAAAACATTTATTAAGCCTATTCACATCACAGCATAGTGAGCATACCTAGAGGGATAGGAAATGTCCAGATGCATGCTGACAGATTTACACTCTTTCTCACACATTTATATAGTTACATAGAATGTAATCCTTAAATGTTTCTTATTATTAATTTCTGATTATTAATATTCTATTTAAGAATATTTTCCCTGTATTTCCAAAGCTTTTAGACCAGAGTGTTATGAGTCCTTTCTTCCTGGCTGTTGTTTGTGGTGCATAGGAGGTTCTGCATAAATAGGAGTATCTTTTTACCATGAGTGTGACAGAACACTGGAGCAGGTTGCCCAGAAAGGAGTCTCCTTCTCTGGAGACATTCAAAATCCACCTGGACACTTTCTTGTGTGACTTACTCCAGGTGATCCTGCTTTGGCAAGGGTGGACTAGACAGTCTTTCAAGGTCCCTTCTAACCCCTAACATTCTGTGACTCTCACTAAAACATTTGTTTAGTGCACAGCATTCTTTTGGGAATATCTCCACACTGGTTATTGTTTTTTTGACCCAAACTAATCTGAAACACATGGTAGCTTCATAACTTCGGTGCACATAGATCTTTCGCAAGTTTCCTCCCCACCAGCCTGGCACTGTTGTCTGATGTTACTGGGATTTATTACAGACACTGATATGTTTTCTTACGCAGCAACTATAATAGTGATGGAATTCCAGTGTAATTAGTCTCTATTGCTAATGGTCTACTTACATTAGGAGATTAATTTAAAACATCCATGTTGCATTTCTCATAACTGCAGCAGTTATGTTTTTATTTTGTGCTTGCTTTATCTGCTTACAATACATGGAGAACAAACTGTTCAATCGGTAATTTTTCGCCCAAGAGAAGAACTTGTCCTGGACATTTTACTTAATCACATCACATAGCAGAAAAAGTTTTCATGAAAAATGTTTGTTAAGGTCTTTCTATCCAGTTTTGACATCTGAATAGAACTAAAAGCATTTTAACGTATTTTCCAGAAACACTAGAAGAATTTTTGCTGGCAGACCTGCACCTCACCTAGGTGGTCCCTGTCCATTACTAATCTAAACTACAGTATGTTGTTACATAGAAAAGAAGAAAAAAAAATAAATCTAAAGTTATACTTACATTCTTATACTATCTCTGAAGTGCTGTTCCGGTATATTATCCTGGGATTGAAAAAAGAAAACACAAACACATCTCAAAACACAGAGTAAAAAATACATCAACTTCATTCTATACTATCATTTTATTTGTTTTACATGGCTTCCTACAATTTTTTTCTTTAAAGAAATACTGCATATATATGTTCCATTTTAATTAGTTGGTTAAATGTCTGAGTTTAGAACACCTATTTTCTTGCCTTTTCCTTTGTATGTAAATTAGTATGTAATGATCCTCTAGACAATTTTGTTCCATGCTGATAGAAAGCCTTTAAAGACTGCAGTATCTGTAATTGTTTCTTGGAGGGAATGTTTGAAAGCACTTCCTTGTCACAAGTATCATGAATGCATCACTGAGTGGAATTTCATGTCCTTGCACTAACAATTTCAGTTTCCTTTCAGAATCACAAGGAAATGGCGAATAAGAACCTCATGTGCAAAGAGACGATCTGAATCTTTAAGGTAACACAAACTTGATATAGAATAGAATCCACCAGGTTGGAAGAGACCTCCAAGATCATCCAGTCCAACCTATCACCCAGCCCTATCCAGTCAACTAGACCATGGCACTAAGTGCCTCATCCAGTCTTTTCTTGAACACCTCCAGGGACGGTGACTTCTTCTGAAAATGACACTAAGCATCTGCCTATGTTTTTAGTGACTTAGAAATTTTGCCTAATGCCTAAGTATCTCTAGAAGCTGGGCTGTGTCTAGACTGTGGTGTAAATAAAAGACGATGTAGAAGAATCCTTTTGAAAATTATTGTACATCTTTTGCATGCATAGCCTTGTCAAGGCCAACTGAGAAGTTTCAAACTATTAATTTGAGAGTCAGTATTCATGTGCTATGTAGAATATCACATGCAGTCTCTAAAGAAAATAAAAAAGATCAGTGGCCAGGAAAAGGACTCATCTGAATAGTTAAGAAGAGCTAATTATGAAAAAAAGGTTTCCTTCACTCTCTTCAATGCGAGTTTTACATGTTTTGAAAAATCATAGGTTGAGCATTGAATATTGAGTTAAATGGTACCGTAATTGGCACATGTCATTCCCATCCTAACATTCAAAACTGAATCAACAGCTAACTGCCCACTATACCATCCTCTGACAGGGAGGACAATACTCCACTTTATAGGTAAGAAGTTTCCCAGACCTAAATAGCGAAGGTTAAGTATTGGAATTAGGAGGTGTTTATCTCAATAGCAAAGAAAATAAGGAACAGCAACACCATTAGTGCAAGCACTAGAAACACTTTCCTGCTCTTTTTTCTTCTCTTGTCTTCCCCCTCTTCTACAAAAATTGAAGACCTTATCACCTCAGTTGTACTGAAAAAATAGCATGGAGCCTTGGAAGGGCAATGGCTCTTGCATCCCTTCATGTTTAGGGAAAAAGTATTTAGAATGTGTTTTGGTTTATTTTTTTAAAGAAAAAGAGTTTGAATCAAACTCACTGTTGATTACTCTTCCTAACTTCATAAAGTGCCAATTCAAATAACCTTCAGTTATTTTAAGTGTTATTTGAAACCCTCCTATCTTCCACATCTAATAAACTCATTTCAATGAAGGAGATGTGGAACTAAACTTAGATTTAATTACACCGCCCTCAGAGGAAGATCTATCTACTGCATATAGAGTATGTTAATAACATTACCAGCCTAGGAAAAAAATAGTTTTTCTGGATACTGAGTGTACGAATACTGAGCCACTGCTGATTTCAACAGGAGCAGCAGAACAAGGCAGTAATCTGTACTTTAGATTTCAAATTCAGAAACAAAACACACTGGAGAAGATAAAGAAGGTGCAAAAACTAGAAGGGAAATATTAGAAACTTTCTTTTATTGTATCATTAAAGAATTTAAATCTGGTTATGATCACAGCATGACATGAATCAAGAGCAGCTTAATAAGATCATTGTTATACTACAGTGTTTTGAATTTTTCTAAGGTAAAATTGTACCCTAAGCATTACACCTTCTAGGACTATGAAAAAATATATCTGTATTTTGATTTATCATGTATCCAAGGTCAGCCAATGACTACTCAGTTGTAAGCAGTATTGCAAAGAATGTTATTCACTACTGAAGTTAGTGATCTGTTTCACTTTTCCTTAGACTGATCACACTTAGAAACCCAAGGAAATTTTTGATCAATTGCTTTACTTATACTTACCATACATTATTCAGAACTGTCTCAGGCATCAATACTTACCTTTAAAGAGTATATATATAAAGTCACATTTTAATGAAGAAGACAAAGTGAGACTATGAAATAGATTTTCATTCCCTTTCTATTATAAACCTATTTTTTGCAAATAATTCTGTCAGTTTAATGAAACAGTAGCATACTACATTATCAAGTGCAATTAATGGTATTTGCTGACATGAAGATTTTAATTATGCATTACAGAAATTTAGTCAATTTTGGAGGATCTTTATACTTCTATCCTCAATTCATAATTATTTCAACAGTTCCATATGTCATAGCTTGATCAATTGAAGGGCACAGGAATTCCTTACACATACATTACAGTGATACAGTATCCATAATAAAATGCAGCACAGAACAATCTTTCTCATCGCTACCTGCAATGTAGTTTAGTCTGTGATAACAGAACTGATGATATGTACCTAGTGATCATGACAGGCCTTGCCACCATAGCTATGCAAGGACTAAGTGAACACAATACACAAGAAATAAACCTGTAAGTTTTCTGGAAGCATCAATGAACCGCAAAAGAATTGTACCTGCACTGAAATAATTTCCTCTTTAGCACAGGACATACACTTCCACAGACACATAGAGAAAGGATCTTTCTATCTTAAATGTTCAAATTCTAGTTGCCAAACTGGCATCCTGTGTGGCACAGTTGAGCTTTGACTATTTAATTTGCAGGTCCTTCCATGGCAAAGAGGAAAAAAATGTCATTACTCATGCAGTACTGCCTGTACATTTAACATGAAGAGATGCAGGAGAGATCATCTGTCACTCAAATCACCTTCCACTAGAGCTGTGCAGGGCTCTGGAGCATAAACATGTTTGCCAGCTTGAATTTGAGCTGGCACAGCAGTGACAGAAAGCAGACTGACAGTAAAAGGTCAGGTGTGATGAGCAGATCTAGGTGTCAGTTCAGAGGTGGTATTTAGCAATACCATCTGTAAATGGGACCAGGGGAGGTGACCTGAGGACAATCCATAGGAGACACAGAAAGAAGAATGAATAGAGGAACTGAAATAGAAACTGAAAGTAAAGAGATGCTGGAAAGTGCTGCTTTGGTTATAAGTAGAGAAAGAAAGCTAGCAGGGAGTATACTACTAGTATAGGTAGAAGACAAGAGATTTACAGATTACAGGGTTTGAGAGAAGGACTAAGGTTATGAGTCGTGAGAAACGTTCTCAACATTCTACTGCTATCTTCACTGACTTTTTATGAGAAACACTGAAGCCTGATTAAAAGATTGAAAGACCATACTAGAATATAGCTTTTCTAATTGCTTAGAGAAATTACAATTTATACAATGAAAAAAAAAAAAAAGCTACCCCCCCATCTTTGCACAGCCCCTCCTCTCCTCAGTTAAGGCCAACTTGAAATGGGCTAGCATGCTGTACCACAGATCCTTGATAGGGTGACATGTTACTAGAAACATGTAGCACATGTAACCACATAACTCATTAACATAATTAATATAAACTTCATTGCCTCACACTGGAGCTAGGATTCTTCATTGCCTTTCCAGCTCAGCATTTCAAAAGAAAGGATATTCCCTCAAGCTTTCTCTCACCAGTCAGTGGATCCTGAACTTTTTTGTCCATTTGGTGTTATGGAGGCAGGGAATTAATGTGGCCGAGTCAGGAACTTATATAAAAAATAGAGCTACTTTATTTTCCTGAAAACCTGCCCCCAAAACTAGATACAGAAATTAATTTAGTTTTAATTAGCAGGTTCAGTTGGTTGAGAAGATCTACACGGATACCACAGGTAGACTTGGTTATTTTAGAAGTCAGAAATTGGAAAAGGCTTGAGCTATTAAATATATATATAGTGTCCCCAATATCAAGATAAGGCTGAAGCCACAGCTACTCACAGAAGAATCAGGCTGGCTTGAATGGAAGGGCGGTCCCAATGTTTGTCCCTTCTGGTCTTTCAGAAGCCTCTGAGGGTCAAGGGTCGTTAAGAGCTATAAGGCTGCACACAGCGGGTGCTTAAGGTGGTCACAGTCCTCCGGAGCTTGTCTTTCGGAGCATCAGGGGCTCCTTGTGCAGAAGCTATTCAGGCAGGGGAGAACTCCAACACGAGAACGAAATCCAGTGCAGGAACGAACTCCAAGGCGGGAACCCCAAGGTGGGAAGTCCCCCCCAATATTTATACCCTTCCTAGACAAAGAGCTGAGTTACCACTTCCTAGGCGTGAAGAACACACAGCCAATCCCCAGCCGATCCCAACCCGGGCCCTGCACGGGGCACCCCTCATGCTGGAAGGGTCCCTTGCTCCCCCCCTTCACGCCTACAGGGCAGGGGCGGGGAACAGGTCTTTTCGCACCTTTTCCTCTCCCATTCAAACCACAGAGGGAGAGGAATTTTGGGGTACACAGGACTCCAGGACAGTTGGACATTGTCCAGTCATATCCCAGACACTATATGCAAGTCCTTCAATTAGGGTATTCTCCCAGAAGACAGAGGATGTGGATTTGGACCTCTGAAAAAAGGAGGTATTAAATTTGCCTCCCCCACATTCTGAGCAAATGTGCTAACTATCTCAAGTTATTGTGGGATACTACAACCACCTTGGGGAATGGACAAGCTGAAACAAAGAAATTTAAAATAAATCACCCACAAAAGAAATGCAGCTTGTGAATCTTAAGTGAAAAGTACGTATAGTCTTGATTAAGTTACGTAAGCCTTGAGAGAGAAGAATGAAAGATATTATCTGTGCAGTCCATGCTTCTCATCCCACTGCAAACAAGACAGAAGTTTGAATTATACTACCCCGTACACTAATTCACCAACCTCTTTTTAGTCCATCACAATATATCTAGGGTGTTGCATTTTAAATTGCAATGTAACATGAAAAGAAGAATAATCTGATCGTACAAAACAGAAAGTGAATTCTGTACTATTTTTTAAACTGGTTGCTCAGAGTACCAGCAATATATGTGATTTCAGATAATCTATGGTATCTGTCATGTTTTTCTTCCTACCTCTTACCTAAAAAGAGTATTACATCACCTTCATCAGAGAGCTTTTACATTTTGTCCTTTCAGTTCACTGACATCTTGAAAGGAAAGAACTGTATCAGAAGCTAAAAATAAAAACTATGATTATTTATTTGAATCAGCTTTTGTCCTATTACCAATAAGGGGGTGTGAGGTGGAAATATATATTCCATTCAGAAGACATTTGATAGAAAGCAATCTGAAATTAAACATCTAACTACCAGTAGCAAATAATTTATTATGTTTTTAACCCAATTATTACTGAGTAAAATAATTTATTATGTTGTTAATGCAAAGATTATTGTATTGGAAAGTCAAAGAAAAATATAACTCTATTATTTGTAGCTAAAGATATGACAACAAACATCACTGTTACTGAAAGGAGAAATAAACTGCAGCAAACTATATACATATCCAGTAATGACTAGGTCTTAACAGACTTCGTTGAGCATTGAGATGCTCATAAAAGCTTTAGTAAGTCACTTTGACTCAAATACCACTTGAAAATTATTCACTTTTAAACCCATAATTTTCTAAATTTGCCTGGAGGCCAGGGGGACAACAGAGGCGTATGGAATCAAAGCCTAGCAAATTCATATTTGTATTAAATTTTTCCTCTGATTTCATAATAAATAATTTATCTATTATTCTTAAAATCTAATCCTTAACAACTTGGCATTGTAGAAATCATTACAACTTCCTAACATTAGTAGGACAGTGAGCGTAGAGCTAGTTTCATTTTTTGCTGCAGAGCTATTTAATTTCTTTTTATTGACAAAAAAAAATGTCCCAATATCTTAGGCTGTTCTGCAAGAATGAGATCCCAGAAGGTGGTTTCTTAATGCTTCTTGGCAGTCTTTTTAACAGCAAAGTCAGCTGGTTCTGTGGTTACAGAGGCTGCTTGCTCCCTTCTGAAAAATCCTTAGAAGAACTGTTTGGAAAACAGTTAAGAGCTTTCCATTTTAAGAAAAGTTGGGTTGGTGGCATGCCACTTTCTGACACTTTGATAAATGATGTAAAAACATTTTTTAATGAGAGAGAGACTTCAGTATGCAGATGGTTTTTTTACAGTATTGTTTAACAAAGACATTATGAAATAAGCTCAATAATAAAATCAGTTAAAAAAATTCTAATAGAAAATAAAAATGCTAAAACCCAGAAAGAAGCATTGTAAATTGAGAAAACACTCCAATTGCTTTGGAAAAAGTTCAAAGCTTTGTCTTCATAAAATAATTCAAAGCAATATCTATCACATCTTTTTCCTTTGCAAATGGATCTATTGCCCCTTACAAAGCTACCCATGTTTTGCAATTCACCTCTACAGGTCAAAGGAGAAGAAAACAAAGCATTATCTCTTTAAAATATTTCACATCGAAAGTGCAGGATGTGCAAGATGCCACTATCACCCTAGCAGTGCTAAAGCTCTGCTATTTGCACCTCTGGCACATCTCTCCTCAGCCCCTCTGTGACAGTGGTTTTCCCTTGTGCTCTCATGCTGTTCGCCCCATGACCTTGCACCTATGACAAGTTGGTGTTCTTGCTCTGGCAGTTCTTGTGAGAAGCAAATATCGCAGGTGGGACATTGCTCTTCTTTCTTTTGCTTTCCTTTACCACCAGTTTTCTGATTTTTGTTTATATGACAGAAAGCTAGAAGTGCAAAATAAGGCAGATAACCATTGAAATATTTTGTAAATATTATTCAACAGTACAGGCATACTGGAATTTAACAGATAATCAGGATGCTGTGCTTGCAGCTGGTTAACACAGGCCAATCAGTGCTAACACACTTACAAGCAGGAACAAGCTGTAGGAAGTTAGAGCAAGTCCAGTGTAAAGCATAAAATATTAGGGGGAAAGCATGGCAAAAAAACCATCAGCAACTGTACTGAAGAGTGTCCCCAGAAGCTAATCACTGGGGAGAGTTTTCCCTTCCCTTTTCTCCTCTTTTATTTTTATCCTACCTCAAAACTATTTTTCTCTGTTCTAAAATATGCTATCATCTATCAGCAACACTTTGAATTAATTTCTCATGTGAGCCTGTCTCAATACCCTTTGTGTAACAATAATATTGACAAACAGATACTATACTCTTTATTTGGCTGGCATTTTATTTTGAGTGGGTTTTTTTATCAGCCTAACTTGAATTAAGACGTCAATAATGGCAATGTGCTTTACCTGTCTGCACATGAATACAGACTCAAACATTTTCATTGTGATGTGACTTCCAACCAGCAAGAGGTTTCTTTTAGCTGCCCCCTGCCATGTGTTAGCTGCCATGACAATCATTTTGATATGTTTCTGGTTTCTGTCTGATAACGGAAGAAGCTGAGCCTATCCTAAGGCACAAGCCTGCCTTTGAAGCAACAATCCATGCTGGAGTCCATCCATCCATCTATTCATACACACACACATGCTCTCCACTATGTTAGTGGTTGCTATTTTAAAAACAAGATGTAACAAAATCTGTTCCCTTTTCCCTCACTGGATCTACTTTATATAGCATTAATGATATTTAATGATTAACTAACTTATCAGAAATGTTCATATTTTCATTCAGGGTTGTGGCATGGCTTGATTTGTTCTAATTTTGCTGTTTGGCGTTGCCAGGATGCAGATGTCACTGTTATAGCATCTGTGGCTTGTCCAGCATGTGGCCTGCCCAAAAAAATCTTCATCTAACAGAAATTATGACAATTTACAACTTCTGAATTGAACTGAAGCACAAATAACACAGTGAGCTTTGAATTTCTTGTGGTGTCAGGCATATTTCTAATCCATCTAAGCTGAATCTCTGAAATGAGAAAAACTAAGATGCCAGTCAAGAAGGAAGCAGACATGACTTGCCACTGTACTCACCATAGGCATGATGATTGCCTGATTTTGCTACCACTTTATAGTTTGCTACTGATACACTGTTATGCTCTGGCTTTCATAAACATTGCCAGACTTTTATGCCACCTGTGATACTGCAAGGCTCTTATGGATGAAAGAGTTGTTTTGGTTTGTTTTGATTATTGCATCAGGGAGAGAGAGAGGAACTCATATGTAATTAAGAGTTATAGTCTCTTGTGCATTACAATAAATAAATAAATAAATAAATAAAAGCCAACTAAATAACGCCTTATGTTTTCTGTGGTTCCATTTCAATTCATCATTCCAGCATAGCTAGACCAGAATTAAAGAAGTGTCCCTTCTTTAAGCGGCAAACTACTATAAAATGTTCATGACTAATAACGTCTTCTACTTTCTATATTTCTTATATTCATGTTTTGCTTTTACATCAGCTGTACTACTGTTGCACTTCACTCTCCCTTCCCTTAGGCTTTAAGTCCAAGTAATGATTTGTAATGCCTTGTGTGGACCTCTGAAGAAATACCGATGCAAGTTTTGATGCCCTCTACCTGTTACAATAAGAAATGCACTTAATTATAAAGCCTGAATAGACAAGGACAGAAAAAAATGCGTAAAAGGTCAATGTAGAGAGTTTCCAGTAAAGTGTGGGAGTCTGAAAATGGAAGTGGCCTTTTTATAAGACTGAGTCACTGTTTACTAAATAATTGCCTTAATTTCTAATATTTACAGTTTGTAATTTCTCAAGGACTTTGTTTATATACATATGTATGTAGCATGGAAATTTTATTCCTGCTTCAAAATATCATAAACTAGGAGCAAACGCTCAAATATTTGCCGACTTAGTAGTGGTAATTTCAGTTTCTGCTACTTCTTGTTACCCAGCCCCACAGTTCCAGTAGTTCCATTTTGCATTGATCATTGATCGGTGCACTGAATTTTGCAACAGACAGGTCACATACAAATTAATTTTGCATTTAAATTACATACCAGAGAGAAATATACCTGGTAGCTGAGTGACTAACATTCATAACACATTTGTGATCAACATGCATTTTCACAGAATTCACACTGATGACTGACACCATGCAAGTAGCAGCAACAGAAATCAAGAAAGCAGGATGACAGCGAATTACAGATTCATTTTGCCACAATTTAGCCTGTTCAGTGTTAAAGTTTTCCACATAAGCAAATTCTGAGCAGGCAGAAGCCCGAACACTGACAGCAAATTCACATTGCTCATTTCAAACATCTATTTTAACTATTGTTTTCCATCTTATGACTACTTAATTTCTTATACAGATACTTAAGAAGTAGCTGTATAACACTTATATTTTGTAAATATTGAAAATTTAAGTGAGTGAAATGCAAATACAGAATACATTAATAAACCCATCCAACAATGAAGTGATTCCAGAGTTTTCTCCTGAGACAGAACTTTCTTTACTTTTACTTTCTAAATTATAAGCATTTTAACATCTCATAGGATTTAAGTTAGATCGTTCCTTGTATAAAACCGATAACTCATGTGGCCGCTCGCCACAATGCCCTGGTTCAATAATGGCAGCACGTGGTCATCAGCATGCAAACACCAATGTGGCGGACAGCAAAATGGCGTTTATTAATGTGTAGCATGGGATTATATAGGATAGGTAGCAACATCACTTCCTTCTGCTTGCATCACAGACAGGAAGCTAAGTATAACAAAAGAATCATAGAGAGGTCATACAGAACACAGAGAGGAGCCCTATCTTTCCATCTTCTGATCACCAGACCCTATCTGCAACACTCATATTTACTACTAGTAATAATACTGCTGAAACCAATATTGCACAAGCCTAGTACATACTCATTTTTTCTTAGAAAAGGATTATATATGCAGACCTTATCTACCTGTCAGTAGAGAAGATGTAAATGGATATATATAAATAAAAGAAAGTAATATTCTTTCAACATTTCTTTCTCTTATCAAACTTTTTTTTTTCCCATAAGCACATAACCGTGAATTAAACATAATGTCTAAATCTGTAAGAACTTCCATTCCTCTTTTCTGGCAAAACACAAGATTTTGTCCTTCAAGTGAAAGATTCCTTTATAGGGTTTGGATCTGTTCCTAAGCATTTGCATGGCATTCTTCTTTGTCTGGAAATATATAGGCTCTTAATATCAGGACAAATTATTTTGATTTCAGTGCAGCAGTGAAGCTAAACAGGCAGCAGTTTTGCTAGATATGAGCAATGCCTATTTTATATCCAGATGAAGTGTAGTAGAAAAGTTGAGTCACCATAAAAATCAGACATAAAATACATCACAGAATGTCACCTAATTTTAGTTATGCTAAGGTCTGTGATTTTATGTACTGCTTACTCACTATTACTAGTATGCTTTTAAGTACATCAGACTAATTCAATCAGGAGTGGTTCCAGCTTACTGATAAGACATCCATAAAAAATCATTAAGAAATAAACTGGGATATCTATGTGTAACATCTTCAAGATTCATTAGGATAATTAGATGTTAAAAATACAAAGACAACGGTTAGTCTGAGGGAAAATTTAATATATAAATAAATGTCATATATAAATAAATTTAATAATGTGTTTCCCCACCATTTATTCCACACTTGCTAAAATATACATGACTCTCAAAGACTGACACTCCTTCTTTATAACAGTACATCAAATCCCAAAATTAAGCCTTAAGAGTGTTCCAAACAAAACAAAAATCTTAACATCAGCATTGTGGTTTAACAACTGCCAGCAACTAAGGCCTTCCCAGCATCTCACTCATTCTCTCCCACACCCCTGGTGGGATAAGGGAGAGAATTGCAAAAGTAAAAGTGAAAAAACTCATGGTTGATATAAAGACAGTTTAATAGGTAAAGAAAAAGTCACACATGCAAGCAAAACAAAATACAGAATTCATTCACTAGATCCCATTGGCAGGCAGGTGTTCAGCCATGTCTAGGAAAGCAGAGCGACGTCAAGCATAATGCATACTTGGGAAGGCAAAAGCCACCCCCTTTTAATTTTTTTCTTCCTCTAGCTTCTATAGAGTACTCCTTTTGTCAGCTGGCTTAAGCTGTCCAAGATGTGCCTCTACTCACATCTTTTTTGCTCTCCCACCTTACCCACTGGTGGGGTGATGTGAGGAGCAGAAAAGGCTTTGACTCAATATAAGCACTGCTCAGCAATTTCTAAACCATCTCTGTATTATCATCACTTTCTAGCACAAATCTGAAGCAGAGCCCATAGTAGCTACTATGAAGAAAATTAACTTTATTCCAGCCAAAATCAGTGCAGCCAAGAACATATTTGACCTCTGTGTTGGTAAAAGAGGTCACCATTGACTATTTGGGTATTAATACTATGCAAAACTAATGGAAGTGGTGATCTTGTTAGAGCTCAAACATCCTTTTTGGGAAAATCTGATAAATTTTCAAAATGCTTTCACTAGGGTTTAATGAGTTTGTTTCCAACTGTTCTGATACAATCCCCTCATTGAAATGTTCTCTGCAATAGCCACTTCTGGCATACAGAACCACTCTACGTTCTTAAGATGTTAGACAGCATAGAACTAAACCAAGAATAGATAGGTATGTTTTTTAATCAGCATGACTAATGGAGATGTAAGGAACATGGGCCTGGTTTTGACAGTTGTTGTGCTAAGCTGGGCTAACAAGAATAACCTATGCTGTAAAAAGCTCTGGAGATAAAATATGTCAGAAGGTTACACAAGCCATGGCTACTTAATGAAAGTATTTGAAAACCTGGCTGAAGTGCTGATAGGTATTTCACTTTCAGTTCAAACAAGTGAAAAGAACAGTAAACCAAGAACTTAACAGCATGCCAGTGTTTCTCCTGTACTGTACAAATATACACACAGAAGTATCTGTTTCCAGATACACTGAAATATCTTCAAAATGTAGGTAGCTGAGAAAGATTATCTCAAAGATGAGCCAATTGTAGAGATTCATGATGTATTTTCGAAAGGCAGAAAGAGCCATACAGTCATCTCCAAATAGAATGTAAATCTACTAACTCAGAAAGTGACTATGAAGCTTCCACTATAAATGAGGATTTTACTCTGACTGTGGGTTGTTTTTTTTTTAAGATTTAAATCTGCTGGTGTCAGAGAGCACATAAATGTCACATGGTCACAATTTAACACGAAGGGCAGCTTTGTTGTTTATAAGCATGAATCCTGCTTCCATTTCTCTCCAACATTTTTCCTGAAGCTTTTACTTAGTTAATACCTTGTACCAAAACACTGTCAGGTTCAACAGAAGTTGCAATGTGAGGGATCAGAGAGAAGAACATTATCAGACTTTCAACTCTTTTTAAAAACCCACAGCCCAAGACAATGAAACTGGTATTTCAGAAAACCGTATGTACTTTTCTTTATGCGTAAGAAGTGACTTGAGAGGTGGATGGCACATATATAGCTACAGCTGCTCTTCAGTCTGGGACACAGAGTAGATAATTAGTAATTCTGGACCAAATCTACAGAGATTTTAAGTATCTGCTAATTAGCCCAAGAGCTATCAACATCAGTAGGCACTATAAAATCTCAGCACATCCATAAAACATTGAATGAGAAGCCAGTACTGCAGTTTATAATTTTATTATATCTTGTCATTTTGTAGTTCAGTATTTTCTTGCTTGTTCTTATGCTTTTTGCTGATTATCTATCTTTTTATTTTAGCTCCTCAATAAAATATTCCATCATTTTAAAAAACTCGCATCCATAGAAAAAGGGGAGAAAAGCAATAATATGAAACAATCAGGATGCTGACAGGCAGATAGGCATCAAGTCTATTGTATTTATATATGAGTTCTCAGCTACTTCATTACTAAAAGCCGTATGTTACAACTTTATAGTTTTCTACTACAGATAATATTTGAGAAGAACATTCTGAACAAGGAACATTTAGTCATCCATCGGATCTGAGCCCATGTACTGAAACTGACGACTGGCATGGCCATTTGATAGTGTTTGTGAAGCTCTTTCTGTATCTATGGGTAAGATCTCCTGAGAAACACCACTGGACCCGTCGCTTTACTTGTAGGAAATATGTTGACTGTGAAATCTTTATATAATTGTGTCTACTTTTATTTTCATTTCCCTAACATCTCTCCTTGTTTGTTTCATTGATGAAGCTTCAAACAAAAACTTCCTTTAAACATTTGACAAAATTCCATACACAGAGGAATTTTGCAGAACATGTCATGCAATAAGATCAGTCCATTTTTAAAAGTCTAATTAAAGACATCAGAAAGAAAAGACCTGAGGGTAGGAGTAGCAGTTAATGGATGTTTCTTGTCAGGACTCATGAAATGTGTTTTACTAAAGGGATTAAACATATCCATTGAATCCATCATGTCATACAAACACTCATTATTTGCCAATTCAGCCTACGAAAAGGAGAGATATTTCCCCATTTCTCAAAGCTGCTACAGCTGTGATGACACATGATCAGAAATCCCTCTAAATTAGAAGAGGCCAGTTTTATATATTCCTAAAGCCTATAGGTTAGCATTCTCTATGCTCACCTCCAGCCTTCCTAAGAAATCTCTGACTTCCTTGTTATCCTAGCGAAGAAAATGGGATGAAGGGTCCTTTCTGACGGCAAGGCAGTGTACTCACCTGCTGCACATTTGCCATGCTATGCCAGGAGCTTGAAGATGACTTCATCCTCTGACCATGGAAGGCACTTGCTATTCATGCCTTGTCTTAACATGAGCACCTCAAACAGAGGACAACAGGCAAAAAGCTGGATTGCTACAAGTTTTGACAGAAAAGTACTACTCAGCAGTTGCTTCCAAAAACAGGATTCAGGTTTCCTCAAAGTCTTAAGTCACTTGGTTACACTCAAGAGCAATTTCTTTATTGTTATACTTCTTTCTCCTCTTTATCTGTCAGGTGTTTGAGTTCACTGTGAGCTGCTTTCTCCTACTCGTGCAGGGCATAAGACATCTGGTTGGGTTCTGGGTTGAGATCTAGGAGTAGAGCCCTCAGTGCTTTCAGGGCTAATACTAATATTAGCGTTACCAGCATCAGTTCCTTCATTTGACCCTAGGAGCATTTAGTGGTTGCCTATCACAAAAGTACTGTACTCAGAAGAAGTGGGATGGTGAGCCCTTCAGAAAATGGCTTGATGGAATAAAGCAGAAGGACCTGTAAAGGACCTCATGGGGCTCCTGGCTTCTGCCAGTGAGATACTAGAATGATGGAGGCTGAGCTCATGTACCTCCATTGTAGACTGGCGAAGCAGCACTAAGCACTGTGCATTTTATGACTTGTGATGTTGTCAAGACAGGACAAATACAACCTCATTTAAAGCTACAGAAGAAATAGAAATTCCACAAAATGGAGACACTAAAATAATAATAATTCAAGTATTTAAATAATAATCAACGTCTCATGAAGAAAATTTAGTTTAATTTTATGTATAATGTGGAGACTAAGTTTATTACTGTGTATCTATTAATCTTTCTTTGAGATTTGTTAATATTCCTGCAATGCCCAGTGGACAATGATAAATCATTGCAATTAAGGCTGGGCTAAATTAATCTTGCCACTTCATTTTACATCTGTTCTATATCACTTGTTGTTACAAAGGGGAAATTAATTAATGTGAGATGGTATTTTTAACAAAATTAAAATTATTAATTTTGATACTTAGAATTCTTGCCACCCCTGGCGGCTACTACTACTACTACTAATAATAATCAGGTTCTTACACGGTCATGGAAACATCCAATAGATAATATCTAGATCTAGTAATAACCAGCAAAATATAGAAACATTAATTGAACTGGAAGTTCAATTGAACTGCATGGCAAAGAGCAGAGAAGCAAAGCAGGGAAGCAAAAGCATATTGTTCATCTCCTCTTATCAATGTGGGCAGAGATTAATTGCCCTTTGGACACAAGAATAGCCAATCAGGATGGCAGTTAGCCAAACCTTACCACAACACTTGCTTCGCTTGAGAATAAAAAAATTTGAAAACACCTTTACCCTTATTTTGTGTCTCTCTGTCCTATTTGTTTTGCATTACCTCTTCTTAATAATTTTAAGCAGTAGATACATATCAGCACAGAATATGTATCATTGGGAATTACAAGCCAATACTCCCAAGCATCACAGTCTCACAGTATCACCAAGGTTGGAAGAGACCTCACAGATCATCGAGTCCAACCCTTTACCACAGAGCTCAAGGCTAGACCATGGCACCAAGTGCCACGTCCAACCTTGCCTCGAACAGCCCCAGGGACGGCGACTCCACCACCTCCCTGGGCAGCCCATTCCAGTGGCCAATGACTCTCTCAGTGAAGAACTTTCTCCTCACCTCGAGCCTAAACTTCCCCTGGCGCAGCCTGAGGCTGTGTCCTCTCGTTCTGGCGCTGGCCACCTTAGAGAAGAGAGTAACCTCCCCCTGGCCACAACCACCCCTCAGGTAGTTGCAGACAGCAATAAGGTCACCCCTGAGCCTCCTCTTCTCCAGGCTAAACAATCCCAGCTCCCTCAGCCTTTCCTCGTAGGGCTTGTGCTCGAGGCCTCTCACCAGCCTCGTCGCCCTTCTCTGGACACGCTCAAGCATCTCGATGTCCCTTCTAAACTGGGGGGCCCAGAACTGAACACAGTACTCAAAGTGTGGTCTAACCAGTGCAGAGTACAGGGGCAGAATGACCTCCCTGCTCGTGCTGACCACACCATTCCTGATGCAGGCCAGGATGCCACTGGCTCTCTTGGCCACCTGGGCACACTGCTGGCTCATAGCTGAAAAATTGTCCAAGGTAAGAATATGCATTACATATCCAGAACACATTATTTGCGATCCATTTTCATTGCAATACACCATGTTTTGTTTGTGTGTAATAACACACACTGGTTGATATATAATGCTCCCTAGTGAGAAAGAATTCTACAGCCTGAAGAGAATTACATTTAAAATAAATATAAATAAAAAAAACGGTCGAGCAAATCGGTCTTGCTCAACATCCATTATCATTAAATCCTTCCTATCTTGATTGTTAGAAACAAAACGCTCTGTCCAAAACTTCCAATACATATGGAGTCAAAATGTTGCACCCCTATGGCCGATGTTCTGATGTGGATGTTACAGGTCTACAGAGCAGTAGGACAAATATGTTTTAGAAAAGGTTGACAACGTAAATCCTGAAAAAGCAAGCTGAGGCATAAAATGATATGGAAAAGTGGCAGGTTTTGTTCAGATTGCCAAATGTTGCAGATTCTTTTCAGACTGGCTTTTAACGAATTTTTTAAGGGTGCAAAAATCGAAGTCCAGCATGCACATCAATATCAGCAGCCCAAACGCAAGGGGTGTGGATAGGCAAAATTGAGTGGTTGCACGTATGTTGTAGACTTTTGAAAATGGAACATAATAAATTATTAATACCATGCTAAATACAACATGGGCCAGCATATAGCTTAGTGACATTTCACTTTCTGATACGTGCATCTTTTTATATACACACATTTGCTGCTATTTTAGTTTTGCTCATACAGACAATAGTATCTCAAGAGCTTATTAGTATCAGGTTAAGTGCTTTTGCCTTCCTAAATGTCACAATTTGATAGTTAATAAATGCCAAGAAATCTCATCAGATGTCAAGTGAGCTACTTCTGCACTGGCTCTTTAACACATAACCCATACTCTGTGGTAACTCTATCCTTGTCTAACCAACATGTCATCTACTTTTGATGAATTGACTAGCTGCAAAACATCAGAAATATATCTATCTAAACCACTCCAGTACTAAGCAACAGGTTACTGCTTTACTGAAAAAGTAATGATCCACTGACTGAGAATGCTTAAATTCTTGACTGAATCAGATTTCTGCTTAAAGAAAAACTATACTGAGATGGTGTTCCTTTAACATTTTAGGGCTAACTTCAGCAATATGTTACTTAAATCTAAATTAAATTTCTCCAAACTATGCTGATGTATAGGGCTCAAAGAAGTAAACTTTGTGCATTAATAGTCTCACTATTTAACAAAAATGCAGTAGTGGATTTCAGTTCTGTCTTTTAAAAAAAAATGGAAATGATCAATTTGAGTTAAATTTGATTTTCATTTAATTTTCACTAACTGTAGCTTTAGTCTTGCCTAATAAAGTGTTAAAGCACCACAGACTATCCAGATTATTTGTGGAAAGGTAATTGGTATTTACAGTATTGAATAACCTCTTTCTCAAGCTCTAGGCTAGTGGATCATACCAGCAAAAGCCTGCAAAGTGAGTAATGTGGCTTGTATCTATCTGTGCAGCTGTACTTAGAGTTTATCAATTCATATGGTTTTATCATATAGTTAAACACATTTTTAGAATTCACAAGAGGCTTTTTTTTCAAATGAGGAAACAATTGTGTCATTTAAAAATAAATATTGCTCCTTCTAACAGAACTGAAAAAGCAAATCCATTAAATATTAGATAATGTTCTACCTAGGATATCATAGACTTTTATTTGGTTTATTCAGTTAGGACTCTAAAAGAAAATACAAAAAATACAAAATGAGAAAGAGATAGATTATCCAGTTTGCTTTGTTTGTTATTGAGGAAGAAGTAATTTTCTTTTGCATCTTAGTTAAGAAAAGAGCTGTATTTTCTTTGAGTACTCTAAGGAAATCTCAGCTTAATCAAGGTTTATTATTGTTTAAATTACATGAGCTTTCAAAATGCTGCTTTACTTGACAGTTCTGTAAAAGAATATGTAAGAGATGCTTCACAGCTATTGTTCTCTTTATTTGAAGGAAATCAGTATATTTTTATGTCATGTATTTACAAAAATGCACAAGCATAGGAGGTATATTCTGTGAATGTTTTGAGAAGTTTCTCAAGTTGCCCAGGTTAACTCTGCACTACTAGAATGGTTTTTAATTAAAAAAATATTTTGTTTTTCTTTTGATTGTTACTTCTGCTACAGAGGTGAGAAGATTCCTGATAACCAGTCTTGGGTTGGAATTTGCGATATATGCACTCAATCTTCCTTAGCCAAACTAGCAGTAGTTTGTTACTGGCTTCAAAGGAGGTAAATGCCTGAGCCTTCAATGGGCTAAGAACTCCTCTAGGAAACCAGCAATGGAGCAGAGGACACTGAGCACCAATGCTTAAGAGCTTGGAACATAAATCTTACAATTATACATGAAGAGTGGGTGGTTTTCCCTAGACTTACTTACTGAGAAATGAAGGAATGGGTGCATGCTATTTTGACTATGAGCTAACCATTTTATTCTATAAATATGATTGCCTAACTGAGCCTTCTTTAGACTTCCCCTGCTAGGCAACATGGCTGAATGGAGGTGATCTCCCCATGATCTTGAGCACCTTTCAACAGTGTTCTTGAACAAAGACAGATTGCATGAGCCCAGTGTGAACTCTTCCTGGACTGAAATTAGACTGCACATAGAGCAACTCTCCCCTTGAGTGCTATGTCCACGTGCTTCTTGAATATCTCCAGGGACGGTGACTCCACCACCTTCCTGGCCAACCTATTCCAATGCCTGACCACTCCTTCCATAAAGATATTCTTCCTAATATCCAGTCTAAACCAGGGCATAACTTCAGACCATTTCCTCTCATCCTATCACCTGATACTAGGGAGAAGAGACCAACCCACATCTCGCTACTACTTCCTTTCAGGTAGTTGTAGAGAGTGAGGTCTCACCTCATTTATGGCATCACCTCCTAGAAAACTACGTTCCTGCCATATTTTAGGTAATTATTCTTTCCAATATCTAACTTAAAGTAACTGAGAAGAAAAGAGCTTTTTGTTTGTTTACTGCTTCATCATCTACAGGAAGATGTTTCATGTTAAGTTGAGGCAAAAAAAGCAAGTTCCTTCACACTTCAAGGTGACTTTTCCTTCCATGGAGGCAAAAGAGATCTGGAAAACCTCCTCCTGGAGTCTGTGCATATTGATTAACCCAATGGCAGAGAGTCAAAATTTATGGTAATCTGAGTGCAAACAGAAGGTGATCTGTGAATGTCAAGCTATTATTCTTATTATTCTTCATTATTAATGAGAATGATATTAACCTCTCCCATCAGCAGGGTTAAATTTTAGTACCTATACGCCTAGTACTACTGCAAGTAGTAATAACTTTTCTCTTATTCCCACTTCAGAGAAGCATTTCTCATTAAATTTTAAATTCTGTTTTGTTCTACTGGTGAAATTAACATTTATATAGTTGACCCACAGTTTTGATACAGCCAATGAATAAGAAACCGAGAAATATTATTTTATGCCACTGTAAAATTTAACCAACCAAACAGAAGTTCTTTTCAAATGAGTGTTTTCTTCTTTACTTCACTTAAAGAAATGTTGCACTGCTTTCCTTCTAACCTCCGTCAAAACTAGCTAGTTTGGAAGCACATCCTCCAAAAGGCTACTGGAGCTAAGAGACCTTCTTCCATGTTTAATAATTCCATGTAAGATTTTTTTTTTCTTTCCCAACAGATTCCAGTATTTGAAGGGAGCCTACAGGA
>WAAF01008847.1:0-31741 GCA_013400475.1 Tricholaema leucomelas
TACTCTGAGACTGTGACACTGTGAATTGCTGATACAGCAAGTGCTTGCTGCTTTCTCTATTTTACCTTCTTTATTGAATCTTTTGCTGTGTAAATATATACTGGTCAAAATTTCAACAAGAATTTGATATCTCCCAAAGTATTGGCCTGGTTTAAAGTTCCTTTTAAAATATTTGATGTGGACTCTGAGCAGAATGATGAGCCCTGTCATAGGGAGAAGTGAGCAAGAAAATGTGTCCTTTTAACACAAAGTATTGTCACTTCTGCTTCTTACACACAGCTTCAGTCTGAATAGCCTTTGTTAAAGAGTGCATGGCTTCCCTTCCCTTGAGCTCCAGAAAACAGATTCTGGACCAGATCTTTCATGCCTAGCATCTGATCAAACTCTTTCCTAAACTAGGTAACAGCAATGGATGTTCAGTTTCATCATTTTTGTCTTTGTAGTTTAGTTATTTGACCTCCAAATATCACTGTTTAACAGCAACTACTTTTTGTGGTTGTTGTTGTTTTAAAGCTTGAGATGTGCTGCCTGTGGTGGAGGCAATCCCTACGAGACAAGGAGATCCCATCCCTGCCCAGTCCCTAAGGTTTGGGGGCCACGGAGGACAGCAGCAGCCAAGGAGGACCACGGGAGTTGCAGGAGGCTGAGCAGCAGAGTCCAGCCCAGCTCCTGCTACCCCTTCCCATGAGCCCTGCCAATCCTCATCCAGATCCCAACCATGGCCAAGTCTTGGTTTGCATTTGGCTGCCATCCCCAGCAGCTCCCAGCTCCCTCTCCTTGGGGAAGCTACTGGCCCTTGCTAAACTCAGTTGCGTTCCCACTGTGAGCATCAGCATCTAGCACCAGAGCCTATCTTGTTCACCACTAAACTCTTCTGGTAGGTACTTTCCATTTTATCTAATCTATTCCTCTCCAAGCTCAGGGTGTCTGTATTTTGCTGCAGTGGCTCTTCCCACTTAAACCATAGAATCATAGAACAGAATCAAGCAGGTTGTGAGAGACCTCCAAGATCATCCAGGCCAACCTAGCACCCAGCCCTATCCAGTCAACCAGACCATGGCACTAAGTGCCTCATCCAGGCTTTTCCTGAACACCTCCTGGGATGGTGACTCCACCACCTCCCTGGGCAGCCCATTCCAATGCCAATCACTCTCTCTGCCAACAACTTCCTCCTAACATCCAGCCTAGACCTCCCCTGGCACAACTTGAGACTGTGTCCCCTTGTTCTGTTGCTGCTTGCCTGGCAGAAGAGACCAACCCCACCTGGCTACAGCCTCCCTTCAGGTAGTTGTAGACAGCAATGAGGTCTGCCCTGAGCCTCCTCTTCTGCAGGCTGCACACCCCCAGCTCCCTCAGCCTCTCCTCACAGGGCTGTGTTCCAAGGCCCTCCCCAGCTTTGTCACCCTTCTCTGGACACATTCCAGTATCTCAACATCTCTCTTGAGTTGCATAGCTTTCCTTCCAAGTACCTTCACTGCCACTGTGCAATTCAAACACTAACTCCTAAGAAATCCTCCCATAGAACCTTCCGGTTATTAATTGCATACCCAAACCCTCAGGCTTCTCTGCACTTTTGCTGCTTCAAGAATATTTTCTGTTCTTCTGTCCTTTCCCCCCCTTTACTCTCCACCCCTATTGAGTTTCTCATTTGCCATGACTTTGTTTTTTTTCTTTTTTTTTTCAGCAGTTAATTACTGCCTTCTCTCTCTGGGTTATTCTGTGTGTCTGAGACTTGGATTTTTGATCCCAAGCAACTAGACTACATTTCTCCTTTATTTAAGGACTCTCTGCAGGTAAAAACAGTTGTGCAGACTGAAAGAAGATGTACATCAGCAGTCTGTCTGTAACAGATTTCTCTCACTCTGAGCACTGCTTTGATTTCCACAGCATTTCCTTTGAAGTGTGGCAGCAAGGTCTTGAGAAAACTGCAGCTCCTTGCTTTTGAGATAAACTCTTATCTGTTTTATGATTTAATATCTATGCTACCAAGTGGAAAGATTACCCATCAGACTCCGTGGCTGTCACATTAGCCCAGGAAGCGGCAGCAACACTCACCCTGACAGCTCGGATGAAACAACTCTGCAATTACAGTGTTTACATAATGCAGCCTTTTCTCCCCTTGCTCATTTTGGGCAATTTCATCAATCAACTCTCTTCTTCTCATTGACTGTTTCTTTTTTCCTTCTGTAGCTCTCCAGCACCGCCACGCTGCTGAGGCTCAGCAGGTTTCTCCTTGCTCTGCTTGAGCACCATCCTGCGCTATCAGTACAACCCTAAGCTGCCTCCCCACACTGCCTAACTGAGCCCTCATCCTGGGAGGCAGGTGGCTCTATGTAGCTTTCTTTGCCCCTTCCAGCCCTTTCTGTCCTTTGCTGTTACAGTTTTATTTCCTCTTGAGGCCAGCCAAAACTCACAGAATCACAGAATGGTTTAGGTTGGAAGAGACCTCACAGATCATCCAGTTCCAACCCCCAACCACAGGCAGAGACACCTCTCACTAGAACAGGTCGCTCAAAGCCTCATCCNGAAAACTGCAAGCTTGAAACACCCTTTTCCATTCTTGATTTTCCGAATTCTTTGGCAGCAGATCTTTTGCAACCCTGTGCTGAGCTCAAAAGCATTTGGTAGATTTAGAGTGTAAATGAAGTGAGCTAAACAGAAAATAAACAGCTAAAATAGCTAAACAGACCAGGGAAAAAAAAAAAAGTCTATTTCTGAGTCAAGCTTCATTTTAATGCTGCATCTTTAACCCTAGGAACTGCCTAAAGCTGCTTTCAGATAAGTAGCCATCAGCTAATGACTGAGGGGAAAAGTGAAGCCAACAGAGTCTGACTGGACTGTCAGACTCAGAGAGCAAAGCAAAAGCAAAGCTTATGCCTCTAGCTTTGATCAGGTTTTGGTACATGCAATGCTGTTTGTAATGGCTGTGTTCCTTTGCATGGGACACAGCTCAGTGGGAGTTATCAAGTGGAAGCTGCAAAGTGATCAGGGCTGAATCACTTCTGCTGTGGGGAGGACTACATTCCCACTTGCCTTTGTATCAAGGAGTTTAAATACTCAGAGGCAGGGAGGAGATTGAGGGAGACAAGCCATAATTACATTCTTCTTTCTTGTGTGATTAAATACGAACAAAGGAACAACTGCAGCTCATATTCCCTGTGCCAAGAGCCTCTTGCAAAAGCATAGGCAGAGCCAAACTTTGCCAGCTACCTCCCCGACTTTATTAGCAAACCTATGTTCTGCACCTTAACAATTGCTCAGGATGACAGCAGAAATAAACTCCACCAAAATCGGAAGGAGGACCTGACTGAGCTCAGCCAGACAGGGAGCTTGATTAATAATCCAAAATACTCTGAAAAATAAATTGGCTTTTATATTCCTCACCTCAGCTGAATCTTTTTCAACAAGTTTGTGTTAGCAGTGACTCAGAAAAAGAGTCACCTTTAGAGGGGTGTGAAGAGAGGAAACAGGTTTTTATTGCATGTTGGCTCTGGTTCCTTGCTGACTGCAAATTAAACCTCAAGGAACTGACACTGCTGCCACGAGGTTGAAAGGGAACCCCCTCACGTGCCCCTAGATAACATGGAGCATCAGTGTGGGGACCAAGCGTCTCTGAAGTAACACCAGAATACCAAATGTGTGGGCTTGAGATGTGCTCCTGGCTGTCATTTTTCAGTTTCTCAGTGTGCTGAAGCAAACAAAAGGCCTTCCTCAAGGCAGTCTGGAATTATATAGTATATGGTGAAAGCTGGAAGATGAATGTGGTGCCATGCTGGTGTCTGTGCCCCAAGCCCCCTTTGCAGGTGTCTCTAGAGAGCATTATACAGCTGTGGTGCAGAGGTGTGGAAAAACCACTGGCACATCTGTCTGAAATGGTGACAGGACAATGCTGGCAGAACAGCTGCTGACAGATTTGGATGAAGATGTGTTGTAAAGAATGTTGGTGGAGAAGATAAATGTATTTGATGCAGGGGAGAAGAAGGAAGACTGAGAAGTTCATAGGAAAGTAGAGTGGTGAAAATGGTGAATCAGGAAAACAGCAGAGCTTGTTCTGGATAGGAGAGAAACAAGTCTGCATTCACAGAAGCCAGAAAAAAGTCCTGATGTGGCTGGAGCCACAGAATAAAGAAGGGACTGGATCTGATTCAGCTGGGAGAGGTTAAGGAAAGCTTGGATCTTTCCTAGATGTGAAAGGAAAATGTTACTCCCAAGGCTACTGATGCAATTACCAGAGTCATTGAGCAAAACCAGCAAGAGGTCAAGGGAAGCAGCATCATTTCAAGGCTAAATGATGCAAACCCACACACTCTGAAAAACATTTCTCATGGTTCAGGAATCTTTTGTAAACACAATTAACCAAAGCCTTGATTGTGAGAAGAAAGGCAGCTAATGTCTCGTGCAAAGTGCACAAAGAATGTTTCAGAGAGAGCAAGGCCAACATCAGAAAAGGGAGGCTAAATCAAGCAGTAGGTCTGTAGCTGTAAGTACAGGCGATGTTTACTGAAAGCCAGACACGTTCACGTCATTGAGACATAGCACTGCGGCATATGGTAATGTCTCTGGGGGCGAAAAGTAACACCAGACCCCCTGAAGCATGCTCTGCTCTTCTGCAAGGATCACTGTAAGGTTTAAAAAAGGAAGCTAGCACACTAAAACAGGACACACAGGCTTGTGTTCAAAAGATGCTGTTCATTCAAGGGCCATTTCCAGTAGGCAAGAGGCTTCCTAACCCAACAATGTAAAGCGAGGAAAGATTCTTACAGCAAGGAAGGACAAATGACAAGGAAATTACCTGTCTTCTCTTATCAATTCTTCTGTTGCTTACTATCTTTTTGTGTCTCAAATTGCTCTTCAAGTGCTATGTATCAAAACTTTGAATCCCCTCACCTTACTAGCAGTTCCACAGATAGCTCTAGTGAAGTCCAGAGAAGGTGTTTGGTGGAGATCTCCTCAAACATGGTTGTGATAAAGGGTCCACAGGCTCTGGAGAAGTTGTTTTGCCATGGGTTGGGTCTGGCTGCTGGACTGCCTGTAGGTGCACAAGTGGGAGGCTCTCAGCTTCACAGTATTAATACAGGCATTTGCCTATGTAAACTGATCTTTAATCCTTTGCTTACATGATGCTGTGTACTGTATGTGACACAGCACAATGCACCACTGGACTGCTCTAAAATCACTGTACAAGGCTGGTGTTGTTCAGCCTGGAGAAGAGAAAGCTATGGGGAGCCTTCCAGTACTCAAAGGGGGCCTATCAGAAAGATGGGGACAGACATTTTAGCAGGGCCTGTTGCAACAGAACTAGGGGTGACCATTTTAAACTAAACCAAGGAAGATTATTCAGACTAGATACAAGGAAGACTTTTTTTAACAGTGAGGTTGGTGAGACACTGGCACAGGCTGCCTAGAGAGGTGGTAGACGCCACATCCCTGGAAATGTTTCAGTTGTTGTCCCTGCTCAAGGCAGAGGGTTGAGACTAGATGACCTCTGAAGGTCCCTTCTGACCCAAAATTTCTGTGGTTCAGTGAGCCTCCATTCCTAGATGTGTCATGTAACAGACAATTATTTCTGCTGCTATGCTGTTTGCAGGTCCCGATTATACAAACAAAGAACGGTGGCCTCACCACTTGCTCTTTTCAGCTAGTCTCCTCCTGCTGGCACTGTCCTTCCTGCTGTCATCTTTTAACCCATTCGCTGGCAAGCTGCTTTTGGCAGTAACCTTGTCTCACTACCTGAGAAGAGCTGTGCACAGAGGTCACTCTCTCTTAACCCAGCCCCAGGTTGTGAGCGAACGGTCCTATCAGGTCACCTACCTGTCTGCATTCCTGTAGCCTGAAGCTGCCCTGTTTTTTTGTGGGGCAGCTGCTTTGAGACAATTTGATCTACCGGTGCCTGCCTGCCTGATGTCGCCGAGGCAACGCGGTCCCCTGAAGTGGGATGTGTTGCCACAGCAACACAATGCTCTGCTGCTGCTGCCTCCTTCCATTGACACCACGAAGGGAGAATTTGGGGTTGTTGTGAGTCCTACTAGGGATGAAAAGCCAGAGTGGCCAAGGGATTGTGGCAGGGACAAATACAAATGTATATTGGGAACTCTCCCTGTAGAGTGGTTTCACATTAAAGGCTGTCTGCTGCAGCAGCTTCACCAGTGCCTGCACTAAAGCACTGCTCTGAATGAAATTATTTATGTCACATTCCTTCGTTGCTCATGATCACATGTTTTGCTTTATAGTTAAATTATGAATAATCTAGGCAGGAGACATTTTAATGATGATTCACTCCTATTCTGGATGCATTGATTCAGCAGGTTCTTTCAAATACGGACTCCGACAGTTGGGCCAACGTAAGGAGTATCTGAAAATAACAGAACGGTGAAAGGAGAAAGAGGGAAAATATTTGACCATCTGTAAAAAAATGATGACAACTGCTTTTCCAGAAGTTGTGGGAAATATTGTATCACCCTCCAACCTTCACAGAAAATAAAGTTCAAGGCTGTTGTAGCTCATTTTCCAGCAGAAGTTTCCTATTGTTCCAAGGCGAAGATGTATTATTTGCACATTGTTAGCTTCCTCTAGCTAGCAAGGACAGGAACCACTGTGTCAGGTAGCACCACACCAAGAAAGAGCTCTTCTATGTTTATGAGATACTGAGGAAAGGCTAGAAAGGTAAGGGTTATAAAACAATGCCAATTATAAAACACTCCACAACAGAGCACATGAATGTCCTGGGGCCACAGAGCTGGTCATAGATAGGAGCTGTGCTCAGCGTGAATCCTTGGCTGTGTCCTACTCTTCTTCTGAAGCTGTAACCCTTATAAAAATATGAGGGCAACAAATACCTTTAAGCTTCCATAACATAATTTATTTGAAATAACTGCTTCTGAAATCATATTCTAACAATGGAAATGCTCAAACTATGAATGTACAGGGAGACTTCTGAGCAGAGAAGGATTTCTTCACACCAATCTAGAACCAAGCCTGGTGGGGTCATGATTCTAGCACAGCTCCTGTATGCACTACCCCAACACAAACACTGACTGAGAGTGCAGCAGTCCTGTGAAGGTACTGCCTACAGAGCAAAGTGTACACTAACAACATCATTAAGTGATCACTGCCACCGTTCAAGATCTTGCTAAAGCAAACCAGCAAATCCTTTTATAAAAGCTTGGGATTTCTACAATACAAACAAATCAATATGAAAATCACTCTTGTCATCCTTGCAAAACCAGACAAAGACAGTTCTTTATTAAACAGCTTTTAGTGACATAATCATAGAATCAACCAGGTTGGAAAAGACCTCCAAGATCATCCAGTCCAACCTATCACTCAGCCCTATCCAATCAACTAGACACTAAGTGCCTCATCCAGGCTTTGCTTGAACATCTCCAGGAACCTCCCTGGGCAGTCCATTCCAATGGCAAATCACTCTCTCTGTCAAGAACTTCCTCCTAACATCCAGCCTACGGAGTGTAATGAAGTGTGCTTTGTCATTGAAATAGATTCTTGCTTAATTAAAGAGAATTGGGGTAATGACTGGCTACAGAGCTACAGTACTGCATAAAAATCTATGTTGAACATCTATTAGTCCACAGCTGTTTGTATGCTCTGAGGCAAGAGAACGGCAACAGAGAGTATTCTGCAGGTGCTCACAGAACAACGTTTAAAAGGGCAGCGTTTGTGAACCGGGGGACATTGAAAGGCTTTCCAGAGCCATCCAGAACTCAGACATCTGCGGATGTCAATGCCTATCGCAAAGTCTTAGGTCTGTTTTCACCGTCGGTCTCACCTACCGGCTGACCTGGTGTTACTAACAGAAAGTCCTTAGCAACTACGCATGGAAAAAGCTTTACAGATGTAGAGCTAAACACTGCCAGCATGGGTGTGAGGAGTCTAAAGCTCTTTCGGCACGGACACTAGATGTCAATGGAGAGACGCTTCAAACCAGCTGCAACAAAAGGCTGTGCCGCCGCATTCTCCAAAACTAGACTCTTCTTTTCCTCTTTATTTAATGCGACTCTTTGGGCTGATAGCCTTAGGAATTAAAGCCACGAAAAGCCTTAGGAGTGGGCACTGTACATGGAACACCCATCCAATTATTGTCTAACACAGACACGATTCGGTTGCAGTTGAAGGCAGCAGGCATTTTTTTTTCAGCCCTCTAAACCATTTAGTGTTTTGCAGAGACTGAAAATGAAGGCTCAAACCGCAGTGAGGTGGCTTTAGAATCAATCCCCTGTCCTGCGTTCTGAGAGCAACCATTTCCTTTAATGCTGCTTCCCTGAATCCAAGCTGCAGTCACACTTTGCACTTCTACAAAACTCAGGAACTTAAAGTTGGGGGAAAAAATAGCTTAGAAGTATGAAGTCTCATGTGCTCGTTATCCTCCCCTGAGATATATAATCCTCTGTCAACATTTTTCTCATGTATGCTAAATCACAGCATGTGAATAATGGCAGAAGAATGCAACTGGAACTGCTTGTGGGTTTCCTCTGGAAACTGAAAACTGGTTAACTGAGCTGCATACTCTGCTGGAAGTTTAATTAAAACAAGCATTAACAACTGTAATGGAGCTCATAGAAGGGTTTTTGGAGTAAAACATGAAATGTTGGGGATTTGGTGGATAAAGCTCATTTATTACTGTTGTAATTTACATTTAATGATGCAGTTTTCACAGCATCACAGAAACATGCAGGTTGGAAAAGCCCCTCAGGATCACCAAGTCCAACCCTTATCCCTACTCTACAAGGTACATCCTAAACCATATCCCCAAGCACCACATCCAAATGACTTTTACACACATCCAGGGCTGGTGACTGCCTGAGCAGCCCATTCCAATCCCTGACCACTCTTGCTGGGAAAAAAAAAATAATCTCAATATCCAGTCTAAACCTCCCCAGTCACAGCTTGAGGCCATTCTCTCTTGTTCTGTCACTATTTATCGGTGAGAAGAGACCAGCACCAACCTCTCCACAAGGTCCTTTCATGTAGCTGTAGACAGCCAGGCGGTCTCCCCTCAGCCTCCTCTTTCCAAACTAATCATGCCCAGCTCCTTCAGTCACTCTTCTTAAGATTTACTCACCAGGCCCTTCCTGGCTTCATTGCCCTCTTCTGCACTCACTCCAGCACCTCCACATCCCTATTGTAAGGAGGTGCCCATGAGTGCTGGGAATTAGTCAACACCCTATGCTGTACTGGAAGGAGAGGTGAATGCACCCTTCACATACCAGTGTAGAACTGCCCTGTCTTTGTGTACAGTTTTTCTGTGCTTGGGATGAATCTTTGGGCACTGGAGGGCAAGGATAGGGATATCAACATCAACACTGGGGAGAGAGAAATGTGTTAAAGGCTTGCTCCTTGAAGTTATCATCAAATAAGGCTAAAGAGTAAAGATGCCATGACTCTTGACTCAGCAAAGGACCACATGGAGGGGAAGAGATAGGCTCAGTCTGGAAGGAAGCTCAAGGTGCTTCACCAAGTAGGATAAACAAGACAGGCAGAGGGATAGATTATGGATTTTGGGTAAAGTACTGGGAATAGCTAGTGGAATTATATGACAAACAGGTGTGCTGGGTTGAGGCTAACTGGAATATTTTAATGAGAGAAATTAGATCACTGGTTGTGAGAAGAAAATAATGATGAACTCTCTAACATTCATTGGTTTGCTGAGAGAGATAAAAAGCTAAAATGCCAACAATTTGTCCTACTCTGGTTTGTGATGCTGTGATTTGCTTCCTCCTAACTCTGCTCTAATATCTCTCCACTAATCTTGTCTAACAGAAAACAATGTAAGCTTTGCTGGTTGTTTTGTTTGTCTGGGAAAGCAGAGGGAAGGGGGGGGGGGGGNAGCTTTGAGCCCCTTCTGGGCAGTTTCTTTGTCCAGGAGGGAGTTCTGGATTGCTGTATTACTTATTTGTATATAATTGCAACTGGTTGTAAATATATGCTTGTGAATTTAGCTTTGCTGTAAATATAGCTTCATCTTGCTTCCAAGCCATCTGAGCTAGTCAGGTAGATTTCAATAGTGTGTGTGTCAGTTCCTAACCCACTACAACAGGAAAATACCAAGTGTGAGAAATGGTTAATAACATTTGATGGAGAAAGGTGAAAACACTTAGTGCCACGGTCTAGTTGATTGGATAGGGCTGGGTGATAAGTTGGTCTGGATGAGCTCAGAGGTCTCTTCCAACCTGGTTGATTCTATGATTCTATTATTTTATAGTGATGGTGATAGAGTGACAGTTGTCTGGAGAGCTCCATGGGACAGACAGTGGCAGGGCAGGAGCACATTAAGGAAATGCTGATAACCTGAACTCTGTAGGGTAGAAACATGAGAAGACATGAAGGGGAGGGACAAGTGTGTACACACAGCAAAAGACAATCCCAGGTTTGCAAGCAAAGGCTCGAGGAAGAAATTAATTTCAGAGCTCTTTGTGGGACACACCTCTTAACTTCAACAACCTGTTGTTTGAACAAGTTCTGCTGGAAAATGCAAACAGAAATTGATACTCAGGATTCAGATGAGTTTCAAAGTGACATGCAGGGAGGTTGTCTTCTGTCATCTTCTACAAGAAAATCTGAAAACTTCCTACCTGTACTGAGTAGCAGGTCTCATGTGTTGTAATGCTGACATAGCCATTTCAGAAGGCTCAGTGCTACTTGGTGAGATACTGGCTACCACAGGACATACATTAAGTTCTATATCCACCAGCTCCCTCAGCCTAGCTCTGCTACCAATCCCACCAGAGATGCTCTTAGAATCATAGAATCAACCAGGTTGGAAGAGACCTCCAAGCTAATCTAGTCCAACCTAGCACTCAGCCCTATCCAATCAACCAGACCACGGCACTAAGTGTCTCAGCCAGGCTTTTCCTGAACACCTTCAGGGACAGCGACTCCACCACCTCCCTGGGCAGCCCATTCCAATGCCAATCACTCTCTCTGCCAACAACTTCCTCCTAACATCCAGCCTGGCACAACTTGAGACTGTGTCCCCTTGTTCTGTTGCTGGTTGCCTGGCAGAAGAGACCAACCCCACCTGGCGACAGCCTCCCTTCAGGTAGTTGTAGACAGCAATGAGGTCTGCCCTGAGCCTCCTCTTCTGCAGGCTGCACCCCCCCAGCTCCCTCAGCCTCTCCTCACAGGGCTGTGCTCCAGGCCCCTCACCAGCTTCATCCCCCTTCTCTGGACACGTTCCAGTATCTCAACATCTCATCTTCATGTAATATTTTTAGTGCTGTGGACAGAAGCTAAAGTACAACCACAGCAGGTAGAATTTTCACTTTGTATGCAAGAGAAGCAAATGATTAGCTAAGTTCTTACTTGAGTGCCCCCTGCTTACACATCAGAGTGCTGTTGCTTAGGTCTTCTCTGACGTGGAAACCATAAACTTTACATCTGCTACATAGTGTTGCTCAGAGCAGTTTAAACCATCCCACACGACTTACGTCGCACAGACTACTTTTATCTAGCTCCCTGCATGTGCCATTTGATGTCTTAAATATGCCATGGCTGATATACAGAGGTATTTCCTTTTACATCCAGGAGACTTGGACAGACTGAGAGCTGGGCACAGAGGAACCAAATGAGGTTCAACAAGGAGAAGTGCAGAGTCCTGTATCTGTGGAGAGGAATAATAAACTGCACCAGTACAGGTTGGGAGGTGATCTGCTGGAGACCAGCCCTGTGGAGAGGGACCTGGGAGTGCTGATGGAGAACATCCATGGCACAGCAATGTGCCCTTGTGGCCAAGAGGGCCAACGGCATTCTGGGGTGTATTAGGAGGAGTGTGTCCAGCAGATCAAGGGAGGTTCTCCTCCTCCTCTACTCTGCCCTTCTGAGACCTCATTTTGAGTACTGCATTCAGTTTTGGGCTCCCCAGTTTAAGAGGGACAGGGATCTGCTGAAGAGAGTCCAGCAGAGGGCTATGAGGATGATTAGGGGACTGGAGTACTGCTTGATGAGGAGAGGCTGAGGGACCTGGGGCTGTTTAGTCTGGAGAAGAGAAGACTGAGAGGGGATTTAATCAATGTTTATAAGTATCTGAGGACACCATCTTGGGAGGCTTGGCTGATATAGCTGAAAGCCGTGCGGCGATAAAGTGAGACTTGGACAGACTGAGAGCTGGGCACAGAAGAACCAAATGACGTTCAGCAAGGACAAGTGCAGAGTCCTGCATCCAGGGAAGAACGATAAACTGCACCAGTACAGGTTGGGAGGTGATCTGCTGGAGACCAGCCCTGTGGAGAGGGACCTGGGAGTGCTGGTGGAGAACATCCATGGCACAGCAATGTGCCCTTGTGGCCAAGAAGAGTGTGTCCAGCAGATCAAGGGAGGTTCTCCTCCTCCTCTTTGCCCTAGTGAGACCCCATCTTGAGGACAGAAGTTTTACAAAATCAGGTCTTTCAAAACCAGTGTTTCCTGCTGCCTGAAAAATTGTGACTGTTACCAACAGAACCTGTCCTTTCTGGTCTTCATAAACTAAACCATGCCAATGAAAATCTGTGTATTTATACAGATATTTCTCCTAATTCAAATTTGGACCTGTTTTTATATAGACTAAAGGTAGTGGCAAAGTAACATATTCCAGCTGACACCAGTATTTACATGTATTTACTTTTAAAAGATGGTATTTTTCTCCTTTCTTTGTACCCCTAATAGACAGACCCATATAATTTGTTGAAATACAGAGTAATCAAAGCTAGAAGCTAATAAGCACTCACTCTAAAAGCTAGCAGGAAAAATACATGCTGAATCTTGCCTACTGCCAGGAGCAAACTGCCTTGTTGGAGTGCCAGCATTCTGCTGGAGAAGCTGTCGACTCATGGCTTAGACAGGTGGACTCTTTGCTGGGCTAAAAACTGGCTGGATGGCTGAGCCCAGAAAGCTGTGGTCCATGGGGTTAAATCCAGTTGGCAACCAGTCACAAGTGGAGTCCCTCAGGGCTCAGTTTTGGGGCCAGTCTTGTTTAATCTCTTCATCAATGACCTGGATGAGGGGATTGAATGCACCCTCAGTGAGTTTGCAGATGACACCAAATTAAGCAGCAGTGTCAATCTGCTGGAGGGTAGGAAGGCCCTGCAGAGGGATTTGGACTGGCTGGAGCCATGGGCTGAGGCAAATTGCATGAGGTTTAATAAAGCCAAGTGCAAAGTCATGCACTTTGGTCATAACAACACCCAGCATCCTTACAGGCTGGCTGAAGAGCTACTTGGTGGAAAAGGACCTGGGGGTGTTGGTGGCCAGACGGCTGACCATGAGCCAGCAGTGTGCCCAGGTGGCCAAGAAGGCCAACAGCATCCCAGCCTGTATCAGCAATGGTGTGACCAGCAGGAGCAGGGAGGTGATCATGCCCCTGTGCTCAGCACTTGTGAGACCACACCTCGAGTACTGTGTTCAGTTTTGGTCACCACAGTATAGGAGGAACATTGAGGTGCTGGAGCAGGTGCAGAGAAGGGCAACGAGGCTGGGGAGAGGTCTGGCAAACATGACCTATGAGGAGAGGCTGAGGGAGCTGGGGGTGTTTAGTCTGGAGGAGGCTGAGAGAGGACCTTACTGCCCTCTACAACTACCTAAAAGGAGGTTGCAGTGAGGCTGGAGCTGGTCTCTTCGCCCAAATTACTAATGATAGGACAAGAGGAAATGGCCTCAAGTTGTGCCAGGGGAGGTTTAGGTTGGATGCTGGGAGGAAGTTCTTTCCTGAGCAGGTGGTCAGGCACTGGAACAGGCTGCCCAGGGAGGTGGTGGCATCACCATCCCTGGAGGTGTTTAAAAGGAGAGTGGATGTGGTGCTTGAGGCTATGGTCTAGTGATGAAGGACGCTGGGATGAAGGATGGACTGGATGATCCTGGTGGTCCTTTCCAACCATAGCAATTCATAGTGCTTAGATGTTGTGCTGAGGGATTTGGTTTAGTCAAGGACTTGTCAGTGTGAAACTAATGATTAGATTCGAGGATCCTGAAGGTCTTTTCCAATCTAAGAAGTTCTGTGATTCTGCAAGTACCAAAGCTTTGGTTTCTGAGGTTTAGTACTTTCCTAAGAAGAAACCCAAACACAGGAAGGAGAAACAGTTTTACCTTGTGCACTGTTGATCTCTGCATCCTGGCAGGGTAAGACCAGGATTGCTTTGCCTTTTCTTAGTATTACCTCCTCTGCTAAAATGAAACCTCAGCAGTTTTGTGTACATTATGCCCAGAGTTATATGGTGTATATGAACATTTACAGCAACAGAAACAAGCAGTAGGTAGAAAAACAAAGTGGAACTATAAACATAGTTGTGGGATTTGGTGAATGATGATTCTGCATGTGTTTTATGTGCTACTTGGTGATTTTTGTAAACCTTGATCTTACCTTTCTTCAGCCTTCTTCAAATTAAGGCCTTGCAGTTTGCTGGTCTCTTCTCCAAAGTCAGCTCCTTCATTCCCAGGATCATGTTGAATGCTCTTTGCTGTACTTCCTCAACCTGGACTGCTTTGGGACTGCATGACATGGGTCAGGCTTCCTGGCATGTCACCTAGAATGACACAGAAAGGCTTACTCATGGTACTGAACCTACCTTCACTTAAACAGGAGACTGCATTTTCTAATCAAACCTTCAGCATATTTAGTATGTTCTTGCATTTTCCTTGTACTGAATTACTTGCAGTGAAGCAGTGAATTCGAAAGCAAGTGTAATCAGTACAAGATGTACAGATGTTTACACAGTGTCTGAGCTCTGGCTGGTGCTGATAGGTTTATGGGAAGTAAGTTATTACTTCTCATAAACAGATTTGTTTTACTTTTTAAGGAGCCAGTCTGGAGGTTTAATCTAATTATTTTTCCCCAGTGCAAGACTACACAGATTATTTTGCTTTCTAGCTTGCAACTTCACTGTTCCTGCTGGTAGGATAAGCCCTAAAGGGGCACCTAAAGGTGCAGCAAAGTGACATATCACTGAGTGGGACAGGCAGAGTGAAGGGAAGAGACTCCAAGGGCCTGCATCTGGGCCAAGGCAATCCCAAGCACAAATCCAGGATGGGCAGTGAGTGGCTGGAGAGCAGCCCTAAGGAGGGGGACTTGGGGTGCTGGTGAATGAAAAGCTCAACAGGAGCCAGCAGTGTGCACTTGCAGCCCAGAAAGCCAAGCAGAGCCTAGGCTGTATCAGGAGAAGTGTGGCCAGCAGATCGAAGGAGGTGATTCTCCCCTTCTGCTCCACTCTGCTGAGACCCCACCTGGAGTACTGCATCCAGTTCTGGAGCCTCCATTGCAAGAGGGATGCGGAGATGGTGGAGTGTGTCCAGAGATGGGCCACAAGGATGCTCAGAGGGATGGAGCTGGGCTGCTATGAGGACAGACTGAAAGAGTTGGGGTTGTTCAGTCTAAAGAAGAGGAGGCTCCCAGGTGACCTCATTATGGCCTTCCAGTGTCTGAAGGGGGCCTACAAAAAAAGCTGGGGAGGGACTTTTCAGGATATCAGGGAATGACAGGACTAGGGGGAATGGAGCAAAGCTGGAGGTGAGGAGATTCAGAGTGGAGGTAAGGAGGAAGTTGTTCAGTATGAGAGTGGTGAGAGCCTGGAATGGGTTGTGGAGGGAGGTGGTTGAGGGCCCATGCCTGGAGGTGCTTAAGGCCAGGCTGGCTGAGGCTGTGGCCAGCCTGATCTAGGGTAGGGTGTCCCTGCCCATGTCAGGGGGGTTGGAACTACATGATCCTTGTGGTCCCTTGCAACCCTGACTGATTCTAGGATTCTATGATTCACCATTTAGGGGCACAGACAAATGATAAATATGGGAAAAGCTTTCAGATACTAAGAAATTATTATGAGAAGATAGGATACTGAAGAAAACAGAAGTATTTTGGTAAGACAACTGCAGAGACCACCTGTGGTGCACAGTGCTGTGGTTTAGTGGAGAACTTGGCAACACTGTGTTAACCATCGGACCCAATGACCTTCCAGGTGTTTTTCAGCCAAAACGATTCTGTGATTTTATGTTTCTCTGACTAGCTTCACCAGTCACACAAGTCTATCTAATGCCCTATTAGATGCTGTATACGCCAGGAAATCAGCTGAAAGAAATTGCATTGGTCACGCTGCATGAATTAAAGCTGTTGGTATAAAGGGGGTCAAATTAAGGCCATGAGTGCATTTCCTAAGTGATTTTTCTACCAATCGTTTAACGTTGATGCTTGCCACAGCAATCATTTTAACAGTCACTCAAAGTCAGGGTAAAAGCAGACATATCTCAGAATCACAGAAACATGCAGGTTGGAAAAGACCCTCAGGATCACCAAGTCCAACCCTTATCCCTACTCTGCAAGGTGCATCCTAAACCATATCCCCAAGCACCACATCCAAACGACTTTAAAACACATCCAGGGTTGGTGACTCCACCACCTCCCTGGGCAGCTCATTCCAATGCCTGACCACTCTTGCCGGGAAAAAATGTCTCCTAATATCCAGTCTAAACCTCCCCAGTCACAGCTTGAGGCCATTCCCTCTTGTTCTGTCACTACTTACCTGTGAGAAGAGACCAGCAGCAGCCTCTCCATAAGGTCCTTTCATGTAGCTGTAGACAGCCAGGAGGTCTCTCCTCAGCCTCCTCTTTTCCAAACCAACCATCCCCAGCTCCTTCAGTCACTCCTTATAAGAGTTATCCTCCAGGCCCTTCCTCAGCTTTGTTGCCCTCTGCACTCTCTCCAGCACCTCCACATCCCTCTTGTAATGAGGTGCCTAAACCTGAACACAATACTCGAGGTGTGGCCTCACCAGAGTAGAGTCCACGGGAACAATCAACTCCCTGCTCCTACTGGACACAGCATTTCTAATGCCAGTCAGGATGCCACATTCTTTCTTTGCCACCTGTGCACACTGCTGGCTCACATTCAGTTGCTTAATGAGCATACGATGAGCTATGCAGAGACACAGCAGGCAATGTTATCATTGATTTGATCCAAGGCAAGACTGTTGCACACATGTGCCATCAATTCTGATGCTCATAAAATAAAAAGATAGATTAAGAAAGGGTATAAAATGTGGTGTAAGTCGACTTGAAAACATGCTTGATGTGACTTTGGATGTGTGTTGGTTTTGTCCATTGACCTTGAGTAAGAGGCTAAACAGACCTCTGCTGTTTACTTTCCTCTGGAGCTGATTATTTCTATGTGGACATATAAATATCAGAAGGGTAATGCGATGTAGCTCTTCAGAGTCCTAATAATATTTACTGGTAACACATTTTTTTTTCACGTAAACAAGCAGATTTATATCTACAAGCACAGATGAGAGAAATGATCAATAAAAAATGTTAAAAGCTAATATAAGAGCTGACTCATGCCAAAAGCAGGCAATTGTCAGGTGGTTGGCAGTTATGTGAGAGTGGAAAAGAAAAATAAATGCATTCCTTGGAATTGGACTTCCTCTTTCTTCCTTTGACCCTGACCCTACTTGCCAATGCTCTTGGACTTCCTTTCTCCCATTTTCACTGCATTTTAAGAATAAAAAGGGTTAGGACTTGACCACCACCAGAAATATTTCCAGCATCTAAATGGTAAAAAAGACTTAAATTCGTGGGGGACTAACCCAATGCAGTTTCTCATCAACCAGAACCATTTCCAGTTCTATCAGTACTTAAGTTGTGTACACTGAGAATTTAAATGTGTTCTTGTATTTTGAGATCATCAGAAAGATAATATGGTAGCAGTGGGAAATGATAAATCCACATGAATTATTTTTCTGGGGGAAAAGGGGCATAGCAATTGCACCTGCTGCAGGAAAAATGAAGGCAAATGGTTTCATACAGAACCTCCAGATAAAACTGATGGGGCAGATCTACCTCCCGTCATTGTTCTTAATTTGTTCAATTGCCATGGAAGTTCTTTACTGAGCAAGTGGTTGGGCACTTGAATGGGCTGCCCAGGGAGGTGGTGGCATCACTATCCCTGGAGGTGTTTAAAAGGAGAGTGGATGTGGTGCTCGAGGCTATGGTCTAGTGATGAAAGCTGCTGGGGTGAAGGTTGGACTGGATGATCCTGGTGGTCCTTTCCAACCACAGCGATTCATAGTGCTTAGATGTTGTGCTGAGGGATTTGGTTTAGTCAAGGACTTGTCAGTGTGAAACTAATGATTGGACTCGATGAGCTTGAAGGGCTTTTCCAGCCTAAGAAATTCTGTGATTCTGTGACACAAGATGTAACCTTACTCTGCATAAAAATATGGCAGCTGTATGGTAGAAAACACCTTTCAGCAGAGAGGCTGGGTGCTGTAGCAAATGCCACAAGATTTCCAACTGGCCTCTCCTATTCAGAACCTGGTCTGCACTGAACAAGGATTCTGCGATCCACTACTGTGCCCTCTGTGCCACAGAACAAACAGCCTAGCCTTGCACAGGAGTGTGGTGAGAACCACCTGGGTAGCTAGAGGGATCCTTTGGTACATGAGCAACCAAAACCAAATCACACAGTAAATTGGCTCAGCCAGTTCTGAGCTTCTAGGTGGATTTTTTTTTTCAGCAAAGTTGGTTTCTGCTCTTTTATAGTCGAAACAAAAGAAGAATTAAAGAAAAAATATTTGCACTGACAACATTCAGCAGCGTCACTAAGACAACATCCCAATTCCTCTCAACTCAGATTTGCACAGGCCTATTTTCTTCCAAAATTAGCTTTCCAGCAATGTCAAACCTTCAGGTTTGGTGTCTCCACACTACACCGCCTGTTGCTGCCCACTGGGCATTTGCCAAACGTCTTCTGCACACACAAAGAGATTCCAGGGTTTGTACAGAGAATACAAGCCAAAATCTGATAAAGCACATAGGAGCAGGATCTCCAAAGATCATCCCACATGTAGGCAAGGTGCTGCTGGGTCAAAGGTTGGACTGGATCACCTTTGAGGGTCTCTTCTGACCTGACACATTCTGTGATTCTGTATTTTACTTTCCTGAAATTCCTCATCTTTAATGCTCCCATCGTTCAGTATTAAGCGGATTAACGCTACTGCCACCACTTCACAGGTGATATGACAGCTTTAAAAGGTGTGAAGACCTGCATGCTGCTTCTTCTGTGCCCACTAGCTTTAAGAGTATTGTAGAATCATACAGAGGTTTGGGTGGAAAGGGATCTTCAAAGGTCATCTAGTCCAACCACTCTGCAGTGAGCAGGGACATCTGCAACTGCATCAGGTAGCTCAGAGCTCTGTGCAACCTCACCTGCAATAGGTCCAGAGATGGGACACCTCCAACACCTCTTTGGGCAACCTGTTCCAGCTTGTTCCATCACAGAAAATATATATATAGTCCAAATCTCCTCTTCTTTTAGCTTAAAACCATCACCCATTCTCCTTTCACATCAGACCCTTACAGAACCCTTTTAAGTACTGAAAGGCCACAATAGTCTTCTCACAGCCTCGTCCTCATAAGCGAGGCGTTCCAGCCCTCTGATCACTTTTGTAGCATAACTGTGTAAATACTTCTGGAATAACTTAATCCGGATATGAAAGCAGAGGTCGGAGATCCTAAATCTAATTCCAGCCAAGACCTAGAGCAACATTTAGACTAGATTAAACATGGACCAAAGCAAACCTCTTTCTGCCACTCCGGGGGCTGGGGCTGAAACACCCTCACGGACACCGTCAAGAAAAGAGAAATCAGGCCACGGGGTCACTGGTGTGAAATAACTCAACAGACAAAGCAGCAGCCGCAGCCCCCCGCCCTGCGCACAGACGCCCTGCAGAGCACAGCCTGGGCACGGGTGGGGTCTGCACCACCGTCTGGGGCTGACCTTTGCCTTCCCCACACCGACACCTCCAGCTCCGGTCTGCAGCTTGGCAAACACCATCCGAAGCCCTTTTTCCCACCGCCGGGACGGCTGCTTGCCAGTTTCAGCCCTGTTTAGCACGAACAGAAGCGCGGACTCCGCACAGGCACAACCCTCCCTCTTCCTGCGTTGCCACCGCTCCCGGGATCCCGAGCGTGGTTGGACCGTCTCCGGTGCCGCCCCGGCGCTGCTGGCGGACACCCGCCGCCGCCGCCGCCACCACCACCCGCCGCGCCTCACTCTGACGCACACACCTCCCTGCTTGGCGCTTGCGCGGCCACTGGCTCCGCGCCCGCTCCCGCGCGTGCGCAGTCGAAGCTGCTCCCGTCCCGTGTCCGCTCCGTGTCCCGCCCCACTTCCCCTCCCCTCCGGTGCGGCTCGTGTGACCGGAGCTGTTGGAGTCAGTCAGCGCCCTCGGACGGAGGCCCTGAGCCCGCCACAGCCGGCCGCAGAGGGGGGCTGACGGCGGCCTCCTCGGTCCCCGGCACCATGAGCATCGAGATCCCGCCGGGCCTCACGGAGCTGCTGCAGGGCTACACGGTGGAGGTGCTGCGGCACCGACCGGCCGACCTCCTGCGCTTCGCCGCCGACTACTTTACTCGCCTGCTGGATGCCCGCGACCAGGAGGCGGCCGGCGACGGCCGGCTGATTGTTAGCTTCGATGGGGAGCCCATGCAGACGGAGTCCAACGGGGACGAGGAACCCGATCGCGGCGACGAGGACTCCGACTCCGACTTCGAGCGTGAGTGCCGGCGGTGAGGGGTGGCGGAGGCTATGCGCGGCTGCCCGTGTCGGCAGAGGGGAAGGCTGTGCGTGACTGCCCGTGGCGGCAGTGGGGGAAAGGCTGTGCGTGGCTGCCCGTGACGGCTCCCCGTGGCGGCGGCGGAGAGGCTGTGAGGAGCTGCCCGTGGCGGCTGCTCGTGACGGCTCCCCGTGGCGGTGGGGGAGAGGCTGCGAGGGGCGGCGGCGGAGGGCTGCCCGTGGCCGTGAGGAAGAGCCGGGAGCAGCAGGTCCTGCCCTTGGGGTGGAAGCAGCCCGGAAGGGCAGCCCGGCGCCTCTGCCGCCCCGTCCTCTTTGCTCTTTCCCTGACTTGGGACTATAGGGGCGAGTGCGGGCGGGATGGATGGGAGCGGAGGGAGGCTCCGTCTGCGTCCTCCTGCTGCACCGCGGCGGGCACTGCTGGGCGCCGTCAGCGGGATCCTTCCCTCCCTCTCTCCCTCCCTCTCTCTCGGCGGCTCTGCAGGGTGTCGGCTGTGCGGTGGGGAAGCCGCACGCTTGCAGAAGTGTCAGCTCGGAGGAAATCTATGCTCGCCCTGGCATTAGGCCGGTGGAGTCCAGTAAGAGCCTCTTTGCCTTGTTGAGGTGTTGGAAGGCAGATGTAACGAACAGAACTGCGCCTGGGGTCTGGCCGGGGTTATCAGAGTGAATAGAGCACACTGCCAAGCATGTGATACGGAAGATCATGTGTTACTGTGCAGTCTCTTCTGTACTTATCTTTACATTTCTGTCTTTAAATCATGCTGGACAAGTGTGGGTTTTTTTTCCACTGAAGACGGGTATGTTTATTGGCACTGTTTCATATTTGAAGTGGTTATTATGAGGCACTGAATTAACTTTTTAATAGATTACTAAACGACTAGAATCCAAAACCACCTGTTCACGCTGTAACTCTCTTAAGACAGAAAATATATTTACCTGAGCTGGGCAATAAAACTTCCATTTGTGATACTTCCATTTGTATTCTGTCAAAATGTACTGTGTTTATCGTGCAATGTGCAGTGTTCACAGTTTGAACTGTAACCGAACTTCGTTGCAAAAAGTTATCTAAAATGCCTGCGAGTGGTATTGCTTGGCACCTCCAGAATTTTGGACCTGAAATTGATGAATGATTAGAGCAATTGCTAAACATTCTTCTTGATAGAGGGTAATTTAAGGGGAAAAGGAGAGGCGAAAAAAAGTGTGCTTTCCCTAAACTTTCAGTGCTCTCATTTGGAGGTCTTGTGCCTTTGACCTACCATGTGAGTAAAGGTATCTGACTTATATTGAGAGAAGATCCCCGTTTAGACCGATTACCGTGTGTCACCTTGTGGATGCAGTGTGTTCTTAGGTCTGTTATCTGGTTAACAGCGTTAAGGGAACAAGAAGGAATTGAACACTGGAACAGGCATTGTTTTTGTTAAGGAAGCATTGAGAATAGCAGCAGGTTTTGTAGCCTTTTTAGGTTGGGAACTTTACAAGGTAAAACATAGCTTCTCTTGAAAACACACAACCTAAACAGGACAATGAAACATGCAAGAGGACGAGTATAAAATCTGCAGTCAGAATGAATTGAAAATCAGTAATATCTAATTATGAGTGCTTATTTTTTTTTTCTAATGAGAGACAGGTTCTTTTTAGAGTATAAGGGAGACAAGATGAAAGGCAAAGGGTGAAGAGACACTGGTAGTGGCAGGATTTAAGTGGATATTCAAGTGTGAGCACAGATTTACGATAATAATTACAAGTGATTTTGTTTGTCCTGCAGCTCAAGCCCAGCAATATTTTCAAGCATCACTATGTATATAAGAATTTAGTTGCCTGTAAAATGTGTTATTTTAAAATAAAGCTCTAGACTGGAAACATTACTTTTGATAGTTGGATGTAATTACTTTTTTTAGTACGTGCAATAGCTGAGTATTTTCCTTAAAAATCCAACCAAACTAACGAAATAAAAACCCCAAACCCTGTGCCATCAGAGCTCTTAACATCACAGCAGATTCCTGTTTCTTAATCAGTTTATCATTTTTTTAGGATTTGAAAGACCACCTTCAGGGAATTAAGTGTGAGTTTTCCTGATGAGTGTTGACAGCTGCAGCTGAAAAGATTATCTGAAGTGAAATATTTTCAGATAGAAATATAAAAATTTGATAGTGGCAAGCAGCTATTCAGATACAGCTTCATGTCCTAAGCATAAGGGTGGTTTGTTTGCTTCAAGTTTCTGCTCATCATTTTTGTATTTTAGGGAGAAAATTAATTTAAGAAGACTGGTCAGTGTCGCTTGTTATAGTCAGAGCCCTTGAGGCAAGTGGCACTGGCAGTAATGCTGTCTTGCTTCTTATCTCAAAACCGGTGCTGTTCCCTCCTTAGAGCTTCAAAGACCTGGGGGAGGAAGAGAGCCGTGTTCTGTCTGACAACAGGCCAGGGTCTCTCTGCAGGATCAGGGAAGCAATTCTTTCTTGTCTTAACAGTGTGGGTGGCAGTCAACCATGTGGATTTATTTTTTAGATTTCCATTTGACTGCTGTCACAGAAGGTTTTATTATCAAGAAAACGTAAAGTCAGAGGTTCTGATAGCTTGTGTTTTCTATTATAGGCTTCTACCTTGTTGTGGAAGACTAGATACTCTGTACTTATAGGCTCTTTAGTATTTTAAGATGTAGAAAACACACAGAATGGGAGTCTCAGATAATTCAATTTGAAAGACCCAAGTACTGTATATTAAGGTTGCCTTTTTTTGTCTTTGACAACTGAGGAAGGACTTCAGTTAATTTCACTGTGTCAGGATGTGTCTGTTCAACAGAGGGTGGAATGTAAGGAACATGTGTAAAGAAAATTAGCATAGCAGAGAGGGAGAACCTTTCTGTGGAGCTTTTATATCAAGTTGTTATATAGAGTTGGGAAAAGGTGCAAAGTGGCAACATCAAAAATCAGGCTAAGAATCTAAGCAAGGGTGGATGTATTCTTAAAACGTGTCCTTGACCGTGATACTTCTAATTTTAACAGGGAATCTCTGAATGGAAGTGTTAAGGCTGTGTAATTAAAGCCACATAAATTGTCTTTATGCTGGTTTAGACTGGATCATGACTTTGGGAAACCTGTTGCAAGAAGCACATCTCTGCTCCTGTGAGATCCTACCTGGAGTACTGTGCCCAGTTCTAGTGAGTCCCTATCACAAGAAGGACATCAAGCTACCTGAATGGGCCCAGGGAAGGGCCACAAAGATGATCAAGGGGCTGGAGCGCCTCCCCTATGGGGACGGGCTGCAAGAGTTTGGACTTTCAGCCTGGAGAAAAGAAGGCTCCCAGAAGACCTTATAGCAACCTTCTAGTATCTGAAAAGGGCCTATAGAAAAGCTGGGAAAGGAGTTTTTACAAGGGCTTGTAGTGATCGGATGAGTGGGAATGGGTTGAAGTGCAAGGAGAATAGAATCAGTCTGGAAATTAGAAAGAAATTCTTTACAGTAGTGGTGATGGGACACTGGAACAGGCTGTCTGGGAAAGCTGTGGGTGCCTCCTACCTGGAGGTGTTCAAGACCAGGTTGGATGAGCCTTGACCAATCTAGTCTAGTGGAGGGTGTCTCTGTCTGTATCACGAGGGTGGAACTAGATAATCTTTAAGGTCCTTTCCAACTCAAACCATTCTATGACTCTAGGAAGGAAGGCTGAAAGCTTTCCTTCCCTGCCAGTGGAGGTAATTTCACAAAGGTTCAGGTTGCTGCACTGCTAACTTTGTTGTATTTCTCATTGTAGTAACAATCACTTAATTAAACCACCAGCATTTATTCTTGGAAATTCTAGTTAGAACTAACACTGGAGCTAAAATACCTTTTGGAATATATACTAACTTGAGCAACTCAGATGTTTTAGCTAATGACAAGCATTTTAGTGTAAACTGTATTTTTCCTTCCCAGGGTTTCACCCTGATATTGAAGGAAAGATTGTGTTCTCTTCAGCTGTTCCCTGAGCAAAAGAGAACACTTAATGTACTCCTTATCAAAGAGTCCTCTTCAGTATGCTCTATTGCTGTGAAGCAAAATAGTGCATATGAATTTGGATGAACAGGTGAGATGCTCAGTGCAGAACTGAACAGGTTTTTGGTTAAAATTCAGTGATTTGCTAAATGTCATCTTTAAAACATCAATAGAATACACGAGCAGAAAGAGTAGGGAAGTGCACCTTTACTTCATGAGATTTTGGATGTGATACAGAAATCTTTGTCATCCTTGTCTTTTTAATTGTTAACACAGTGCTTAATGGTAAAACTGTTCTCTGATTCTTCTAGTTCTTAAGCATTACTTGCATATGCTTTCTTAGAATCATAGAATCAACCAGGTTGGAAGAGATCTCCAAGATCATCCAGGCCAACCTAGCACCCAACCCTATCCAGTCAACCAGACTATGGCACTAAGTGTCTCATGCGGTCTTCTCTTGAACACCTCCCGGGACGAAGACTCCACCACCTCCCTGGGCAGCCCATTCCAATGCCAATCACTCTCTCTGCCAACAACTTTCTCCTAACATCCAGCCTAGACCTCTCCTGGCACAACTTGAGACTGTGTCCCCTTGTTCTGTTGCTGGTTGTCTGGGAGAAGAGACCAACCCCACCTGGGTACAGCCTCCCTTCAGGTAGTTGTAGACAGCAATGAGGTCACCCCTGAGCCTCCTCTTCTGCAGGCTGCACATCCCCAGCTCCCTCAGCCTCTCCTCACAGGGCTGTGCTCCAAGCCCTTCACCACCTTCTTATTTTGTGCTTGGCTGATATGTCTTGTGGAATTCCTCAGGAATTGCTGTGCTCCATCAATTATAAAGCATTTATGCTCTCTCTACATCAGTTCACAGGTCAGACATAACTCTTTGCTCTTTTGCTGAAATAATTCAAGGAAATTTATTGAATGATAAAAGTCAGATGACATTAAGACCTCTGAAGGATAGCATAAGGAGAATGATGGTGCTTCCAAGGAATACCATTCAGGGGTTTTCAGATGCCATTGAGATTACTGAAGGTGTTCTGTGCAATACTGTCACCTTTACAATGAAAGTGCATTGAACTTCTTAGTAATACTTCTACCTTCCCCTATAATTGTTTATTTACTGCGAATCAAGCACAGTAGCTCTCTTCTTAGTGTTGTTTTGTAGTGTGTTATTTTTGTCCTTAACATTCAAAGAAGATCTCTTTGCCAAACATTTTTTTTTTTTTTTGGTGTGTGTGTCAATATTATTTTATTGTCTGATGCAAATTCAGTCCAAAGATCAGCAACTCTTATTTCAAATCCAGGTAGCACGGCAGGCACTTTAATCATCTGATAATTACTAGTGCTACATTTTATTACTTTTTTTCCCCTTTAGCTTAATAGTAATTACAATAAAGATGTTTTGTGCTCTGTTAAAGTAGTCTACAGATTTTTAGAGAGATGGAGGAAGAAGCTTTAGGTTATGATCTAACTGTATTAAGCCTTTGAGTTTAGTATAGAAAAGATGTGCATGATTTTTTTTGTAATGTATCATAAAAAAGCGTATGCAACCTAAAGGTATAGAAGAAGCTTTGGTTTTATTGATTGTTTGGTCTCCACCAACTTGAAATCAGTTACTGAGTTACTGGAGAAGAGGAGGCTCCAGGGTGACCTTATTGTGGCTTTCCAGTATCTGAAGGGGGCCTACAAAAAAAAGCTGGGGAAGGACTTTTTAGGCTCTCAGGGAGTGACGACTAGGGGGAATGGAGCAAAGCTGGAGGTGAGGAGATTCAGAGTGAAGGTGAGGAGGAAGTTGTTCAACATGAGAGTAGTGAGAGCCTGGACTGGGTTGTGGAGGGAGGTGGTTGAGACCCCATCCCTGGAGGTGTTTAAGACCAGGCTGGCTGAGGTTGTGGCCAGCCTAATGTAGGGTAGGACGTACCTGCCCATGGCTGGGGCGTTGAAACTGGATGATCCTTGTGGTCCCTTGCAACCCTGACTGATTCTATGATACTAAAGTATTAGTGATATATCTATATTTTAAGGGGTTTCTATTTCTACCTTTAATTTTCTAATTTTAAAAGGTCTTGGCTGCATTGTATATTGAATGTGCTTAACAGAAAAAGAAGCAAATGAAAGACTACCATTGTGCAGTGCAGTGTTTGCACATGTCTACTTCTACAAAGAGATCTCACTGACATGCATCTGAAGGATTAAACAGAGTTACTGCTGTTAGTAGTGATGGAACCTCTCTCCCTATATTTATCTTGTTCACACAAGGGAACTTTGAAGAAAAACTAAGTGTTAAGGAAGACTGATTTCACTTGCTCATTACTTGGACAAAATATCTAGAGCATTGTTCTTTTTTTGCTTTTCTATTTGCTTATCACACAAGATTGGCTTTCCAGCATTTGTTTTTCATGCTGTACTTACTGTATTACAAGGTTAGACTAGGACTTTTGTAACTAAGTCATGTAGCTCTAAAGATGTCACTGTTTGTATTCCAGTGGAGCCTGAAGGAGTGTTTAGTTAGTAATCATCAGTACAAATGAACATTTAATTAAAATGCAGCTGTATTATGTCATTCTTGCCTGAGATAGTAAAAAAACTGTAAGTATGAAGTGAAGGAGTAAAAGCTGCTAGCTTGGCTGAGAAACAGAATTGAGGGTGAGTTAGCTGCAATCTGCAGATATCATTGCTTACTGCTGAATGTAGATCAGGAAAGAGGAGCTCCTGTGTTAATTTTCATAGATCAGCTTCTTGCAATTTTGACAGAGTTACTTGGAACATCTTGACATCATCACTGTTATTATTCCTATAGCATCTGTTAGACAGGTCTTATCTCTCAAGAAAGATGTCGTCTTATTCCAGTTTGCTCTTAGTGGCTTGACACTGTTGTTCTGCTTTGCTTAAGTGATCATCCTAAATGTGAGGAAGAAAGCAGTATTTTTAGTTAGTTGGTTTGAATTTCTTTTAAACTGGTATGCTAGTGGCATGCTAGTAACTTCAGACTCAGCTGTTAAGCTTGATAATTCCTGCAGGAGCTTTTGATATAAGCTTGGTATTTCCTGCAGGAGCTTTTGATACTAGCTGAATTAAACTCTAGACTCAGTTTCTGTTCTTTTAGTATCCTGCTCTTGCTTCAGGCAAATAGAAACTGCATTGCTCTGTACTAGCTGTAAAAAGAGTGTAACTAACTGTAAAGGAAACAAATAATTAGCCTTAGTAAATAATTGCTGAATTCTTAGTAACTTGTGTTTCCACATTGAAAATGAAATTTTAAAAGGAAAACTATGGAGCTTCTAAAATTGGATTCTTAGAGCTAAATTAAGCTAAAGGAAATTATTTTATTGCAGCACTAGATATTGTTCTGAATACTATCTTCTTTTTTAACTCTGCTATTTTTTTTTTGCCTTTTAATAAACTAATATTAGAGTGCTGAGACAATTCAGTCAGTGTTGCAGAGTGCCATCTTCCCTTTCTGCCAATACTGAAGTCTAGTTGTATCCTCTTACCTAAAATAGAACAATGGAGATCTCGGGGAAGAGGAGGAGACGACAGAGAACAAGTTCACTTGGAATTATTCAACAGTCAGTTAGTAAAAAGCATTAATGTTTAACAAAGAGCAGTTGCTCATTATTCAGATGAAGACTGGAAGTGTAGCCAAGATGAGCTTCATGAATGATCATTCATATTTTTTTGTGAAAGAAGAGGGAGGCAGTGACAAATAGAACAGACATAGTGGCCCCTCCTTTAGAGGGATGTTATTCTTGCCTCTCTAATGGGTGTTTAGATTACTTTCAGTATGCTACTGCACTTGCATCTTTGTGTTCCGTGCCGAGCCTTTCATCACTACTTCTTTGATATGGAACAGTTGGTGGGTTTTGATATGTCATTCACATTGGTTTATTTTTTTTTCCTGTGGCACTATCAGTTCCACAGCAAATTATGTGTACTCTGCTGCACTTGAGGCATTTTTGGTGGCTTCATGTGTCACTGAAATGTGAAGCAAAGTAAATCATAAGCACATTGGTTAGAAAAGTAACTAGTGGGGAATTTGAGATGGAACACCAATGCAAAGAAAGACTTTTGTTCCGAGATACTAAATCTTTTAAAGGGTGTCTGCTTATGAGATCCTTTAATGTAGGAAGATCCATTTAGTTTAAAAGCAGGGGTCTGAATGAGTTGGAAATATGAGTTGGAAACTTCAGAAATCTGCTACACAGAACTAGCAGCTGCTTGGTGCCTCTTTGTGCTTTGTTGTGAAGCTGTGAAAATTGTGGTGATGGCAGCAGTGTTCTCTCTGTGCTTTGAGGGGTGGGATCACAGGATATTAGGGGTTGGAAGGGACCCAAGGAGATCATCAAATTCACCCCCCCCTGCCAGAGCAGGACCACACAATCTAGCACAGATCACAGAGGAACACATCTAGACAGACCTTGAAAGTCTCCAGAGAAGGAGACTCCACAACTTCTCTGGGAAGCCTGTTCCAGTGCTCTGGGACCCTTACAGTCAAGAAGTTCCCCCTTGTGTTGAGGAGGAACCTCTTTTGCTGCAACTTACACCCATTGCTCCTTGTCCTATCCCAGGGAGCAGTGAGCAAAGCCTGTCCCCCCACTCCTGGCCAGCCCTCAGATACTTATAAACATTTATTAAATCCTGTCTTAGTCTTCTCCAGACTAAAAAGCGCCAGGTCCCTCAGCCTCTTCTCATTAGCCATGCCCTCCAGTCCCCTAATCATTCTTATAGCTCTCTGCTTGACCNGCCCTCTCAGAAACCTTTGTCCCCAGGAGGATCTCCCAACTGCCCTTCCACCTTCTCCCACCCCTCTCAACCTTACCCCAGTCCCAAGGAAGAATGGAGGTTCAGCCAGGGGGTTAGGGAGCAAAGTGGATTAATCAAGGAGATGGCAGAGAGGCTAGAGAGAAGTGCCACTCAGGCAGTGCCCCAAGAAGAAGAAACAGTGCCTTATCTATGTTTGGATTCTTGTTCTTATACCTCTCAGCAAGCCTATGAGTGAAGTAGACATCACCCTTTGTTTGTCTTTCACAGCCTGTAATCTAGTTCTTCTCACCAAAACATTCTAGCTAGCTTCAAACTAGCACAATGCTGCTAGGATTTGGTCTCTGTTTCATAAATACACTCTAAGTCATGTATAATAAAGCCCAGTATTGTCTTCATAGTGGTTTTACTACTAGCCCTTTCCATACTAGGGCATTTCTTTTTGCTGTAGTAATTGCAAAATATGAGTAGTGGCAGTTTTGCTCTCAGTACAGACTTGGCAATGCCCTTAAAGGGAGAAGATGTCTCCCAGAGCACCCTGCCATAAAGGCACATGGGGTCCCTTGCTTGCTTTCTGTAGTATTGTTTTTATGAGAATTTAAAAACAAGGAACAAACTCATTCTTTATTACAAAAAAAAAAAAGCCATGCTCTTCCCTCCATGCTCAGTTTCTGAGGGTGGCTTGAGGAGTAGCTTAACTTCTCAGAAATGGTGTACTGCCTGAGGGAACTCAGTTTCTAACCAGCATGAAGTTAGGTTTCATTCTGAGGTCTGGAACCGTGTACTCCTTTTTGGGTGTTGGTGAAGTCCAAACCAAATTAGTCCATGGTTGATGCCTTAACAAGGTCAAACTAATTGTCAGAAAATTTCCTTCTGAACTTTTGTCCAAAGGGCTAGAATTGCAAGTTGGAGGTGAAATGGTTTTGATAAAATTATGTTCTTCCATCCCTAACTGTTACTGCCCTTTCAGTGATATGCAGCGAAGGGCTCTAAAGGCTGCTGATCCTCTGGCAGAGCATTCTGAAAACATGTATGGAGTTTGTGAGAGGACTGAACTGTGTGTTGAGATGAGGTGGAGAAACCATTCTGTAGTTTTCTTACGTGTTTATGAACAGCCTGTAGTGCCAAGTTCCTTGTTCTTGGTCCTTGCATATTGATGGGCTGTTGTAAAGCAGGATGTCACAGTGGCCCTTCATTTCCATTTTGGTTCTTCCTCCCTTGGGGTAGCATATTGTCTTCTGCTTCCTATTGGGAAAACTGTATTCCATGGAAGAGAAAAATACAAATATTTGTGTGTTTTTTTTTCCTGTTGGGGCTCCAGTAAACACCTCAATTTCTGTGGCAACACGTGTAGTAATCCTGATCATTCAGGAAGAATTGCTTCCTGAGGAACATGCTGAAGTGTGGGGAACTGGTCAAGCTCAGTTTGTCACGCATGTGGGGAGTACCTTGCTATGAAGGGTGCCTCATGGACAGCCTTGAAATGAAAACTCAGAGTTAACCTCTCCTCTCGCCCTCCCTCTCGCCCTCCCTCTCGCCCTCCCTCTCGCCCTCCCTCTCGCCCTCCCTCTCGCCCTCCCTCTCGCCCTCCCTCTCGCCCTCCCTCTCGCCCTCCCTCTCGCCCTCCCTCTCGCCCTCCCTCTCGCCCTCCCTCTCGCCCTCCCTCTCGCCCTCCCTCTCGCCCTCCCTCTCGCCCTCCCTCTCGCCCTCCCTCTCGCCCTCCCTCTCGCCCTCCCTCTCGCCCTCCCTCTCGCCCTCCCTCTCGCCCTCCCTCTCGCCCTCCCTCTCGCCCTCCCTCTCGCCCTCCCTCTCGCCCTCCCTCTCGCCCTCCCTCTCGCCCTCCCTCTCGCCCTCCCTCTCGCCCTCCCTCTCGCCCTCCCTCTCGCCCTCCCTCTCGCCCTCCCTCTCGCCCTCCCTCCCCTCCAGTTGTTCTGAAACAGCTCTTTTGACATTTCATGTTGTCAACGTTTCTGATTAAAATTCGTAGTATTTGTAACACTCAAAGCATTCTCAGGGATATGATATGAAATATGTCTCATTTAAAATAGATTAATGTACAGTCTTCTGTGTTTGACACCTTTGGTGAAGGGTAGGGACAAGAATCCCTAAGTAATCTTGTTTTGGAGTTTCTTTTTATTGTTATTTGTATCTTAATATTAGGATGAATGCTAACCTGTGAGTTGATGTTGTGCTTAGGGACATGGATGGACTTGGCAGTGTTAGTCTTATGATTGGACTTGATCTTAAAGGTCACAGTATCACAGTCTCACAGTATCACCAAGGTTGGAAGAGACCTCACAGATCATCAAGTCCAACCCTTTACCACAGAGCTCAAGGCTAGACCATGGCACCAAGTGCCACGTCCAACCTTGCCTTGAACAGCTCCAGGGACGGCGACTCCACCACCTCCCTGGGCAGCCCATTCCAGTAGCCAATGACTCTCTCAGGGAAGAACTTTCTCCTCACCTCGAG
>WAAF01008851.1:3205-62120 GCA_013400475.1 Tricholaema leucomelas
CCTGGGCACACTGCTGGCTCATTTTCAGGTGGTTATCAATCAGCACCCCCAGATCCCTCTCTGTCTGACTGCTCTCCAGCCACTCCGACCCCAGCCTGTATCTCTGCATGGGGTTGTTGTGACCAAAGTGCAGCCCCTGGCACTTGGACTTATTGAACGCCATCCCCTTGGACTCTGCCCATCTTTCCAGGTGATCAAGGTCCTGCTGCAGAGCCCTTCTGCCCCCCAACCCAGCCACATCAGCCCCCAGCTTGGTGTCATCTGCAAACTTGCTGATGACTGACTCGATGCCCTCATCCAGATCATCTATGAAGATGTTAAAGAGGATGGGGCCCAGCACTGATCCCTGAGGGACACCACTAGTGACAGCTGCCAGCTGGATGTGGCACCATTCACCACCACTCTCTGGGCTCGGCCCTCCAGCCAGTTCCTCACCCAGCACAGAGTCTTTTGGGGTCTTTTTGATGAAAGCTCGACATCTTCCTTGCTCTGTCCTCTTTACCTTTCATCCATCTGGCACCAGTTGTGTGTCACATTCTTGGCCAAAATTTCTAATGTTCTCATCTTTGAATACAGCATTCTTCTCCGTGGGAGCATTTCTGGACCCTCTCATGCTTAAACCACTTCCTTTGTGTATACCTGATTAATGATACCTTACACAGTTAATGGTTTACCTAGGTTGCTGCATTCTGTACTTTCTATCCCCATTTTCCCCTATCAGATGATGTCGAGAAAATCTGGATTTATCAAAATTAAGTAACCACAGGTAGTACAAGGAAGATATGGATGTTCTGGAGTGTATCCAGAGAAGGGCCACAAGGATCTCTGAAGCATCTCTGCGGTGAGAACAGACTGAGAGAGTTGTGATTGTTCAGTCTGAAGACGAGAAGGCTTCGAGGAGACCTTATTGTGGCCTTACAATATCTGAAGGGAGCCTATGAAAAAGCTGGTGGGAGACTTTTCAGGGTGTAGGACGGGGGGCAATGGACCCAAGCTAGAGGAGGGTAGATTTAGATTGGATGTTAGGAAGATGTTCTTTATCATAAGTGTGGGGAGACACTGGAACATGTTGCCCAGGGAGTGGTGGAAGCCCTAACCCTGGATATTTTTAAGGCAAGGCTGGATGTGGTTCTGGGCAATGTGATCTAGTGGAGCGTGTCCCAGTCCATGGCAGATGGGTTGGAACTAGGTGATCCTTGAAGTCCCTTCCAACCCTGACAATTCTGTGAATCTGTGAAGCTGGTGTGACATCAGCATGGTGCTGAATACGTATCAGCAGATTCAGTTCAACTTACGACAGTTGCACTTGATGGAATTAGGTTGGTCTGGTGTTAGTTGCTCCAAAGGGAAAGAATTTTTTCACTTCTGGGCTCTTAGTTCATTTTAATTGAACAACTGAAAGGATTTTCTTATATTCGCAGTGCTTTTATCATCCTTCTAAACTGAAAATGACTTGCTTTATTCAAAGAGATTGCCACTCTTCAACACTTTTGCATGCACAAACTGAGCATGCAGCTGCTATTGCCACTGTGTGCCACTGAGCCTTTTGGAGCAACTGGTTGCCCTAACACAGCTTCATAAGAAAACCAGTTCTATGAGACTGATCTTGCACATGTGTTTTCCCCCCTTTGAAGTCTGTGATCAAGAGTTCATATGCATGAGACAGTTTTCTTAAACCAAAGACCCAACTGCTTGACAATATGAGCAAGGCCATTTTAAGCAAATAATTTCCAATAAGAAACCTTCTGCCAGCAGGGTTTTTTAATGTGTGATCTGCATCCCCTTGAGGATTCCAGAACTTATTCCTCAGGGTTTATAAAAGGTAACTAAGAAAAGCAAATATGTTGTCAGGAGGCTTTAATCCATCGCTCTTTTGAAGTCTACAGATTGATAAAGGTTGAAATCTATTACTCTGTACATGCTAAGCTTAGCTGAGGTCAGAGCAGCCCATGCTGGACTGTTACTCTTCATTTCTTCAAACAAATTTGGAAGATGCTGCTTTTGACTGAGGTCTCTAAGCAGCCTCCTTTCCCTCTTCTTTTCAAAAGAGAGTTTTCTTTTTAAACAGGCCTAGTTTATTTGATTTTATACTTCAGAAATAATCTTGGTTGTTCTCATCAAAAACCTGCTGCTATTCAGTGGCAGCTGCTAGGATAGAAACCCTTCACAGTCAGGAATCAGGGTACATCTCCTGACAAATTGTAGCTCGTTGCTGGTGGAGGCTTTGAGTCATTCTTTTTCCTCCTGCTTCTTTCTGTTTGCTGGAAGTTTTTGAACTTGCCATACCTTAGACATTAATTAGATACAGCATTAATAGGATAATACAGGCCAGCCCAATTCTGTCCTACATACTGTCCATGAAATGGTGGGTTTTCTGCTTTAGTCAGTTGTTTTTAAATATCAAGGAATACATGATATCTATGGGCAGCTGCACATCACTGCTATTCGTGAGATTAGAATACACTTGGTATAAAAATAGAATATCCTATATCTAAATTATGATATGTAGTTTTTCTAATGCATTATTTGCATAAAATATGTGGAAAATGTTTATTTTGTGCAAGGGTAATTCATTAAATGATTCATGACTTTTTGTGCAACCAAAACAGAGTAGAACTTTATATGTTGTTTCTAACGAAATTAGGAGATACAGGTTTTGGAAATTGTTTTAACTTTTGGAATGAGGTTCAAAAATGGATTTTAATACACAACATTGTGAACTCAGGTTGTCTTCTGTAAAGATCTACAGGGTTTGGTTTTGAAGCCCCAGTTACTATTTATTTCAAACATTAAAAAGAAAAATCATCTTTCAGAGGAATGCTCTATGGAACTTTTAGGCATTTATTTTAGGGTAGGGGATAAGTGTTTTAGGTTAAGTTAATGGTACCAAATCACACCCCAATTGAGTCCGTCCATCCATCTGTGCTGTATTCTAACTGTGTCAGTCATTAAAGTGCACATACAGCAAAATTGTTTTTTCTTACACAAAACAAAACAATACTTTGTTTCATCATTATCTTTGCTCACATTATTCTGTTCTCTGGATGGAGTATCTTACTATGCAAAAAGCTCTGTTTTCTAATGTCAAGAGTTAACCATCTCCTGAATCTGCCTCCCTCCATTGCCATCAATCTGGTTGTATATATATATATATATATATCTATATATCTATATCTTGTTTTCCCTTCCCTATACCTTTTCATAACTCCTCTCACCTTAAATACTTTTTATTTATTGTTAAAGTTTTTCTTTTAACTTCCAAACCAAAGCCAGACTATTCTTTGGGTGTTTTACCCCTTTTCGCTCTCTACATCTAATTGTTTTCTTTCCAAAGGCGGGGAGAGGGGAAAGCATTCTATGATTGTATTGTTCTGTTAAGCTTGGGCTCTGGGAAGCTTAAACTAGAACCAGTACATAATTTTGGCATTCGGTGTGTGGGACTAGATACAAAATAGCTATTTTAGACAAGATTTGGAAGTTAAAAAATGAATGTCTTAAGAGTTTTAATAATTCAGGCTTTTGGATGGCTTTTTTGGAGTTGGATATATAAATCCATAACATCATGTGGTCTGGATAGTAATTGATGTGCTACTTGACTATTCAAATGTTTCTCTGGGTGATTGTATGTGTATTTATTGTGTTCTATTGGGAATTTTATCAGGTTTGGGAATGCATCTGATACATGGAACCACGCTGAAAACATGTGCTGGGACATTCCAGATTGAGATATTTGGGGGACTAAATTGTATTTCCTAGCAGTATTTGTATTATGCTTAAATATGACTAAGGGAGGAATTACTGCTATCCTAGCTTGGACCATGTGGCAGCTGTGTGCAGCCTCATTTGTGGAAGTCTCAGGAACAGGGCAGGAAAAGCCATTGTTCCCTAGCTGCTGCCAGTATGGGTGCAGCGGTGCTGAGACTGCTGTTCATAGCAGAGCTCTCTCACTCCATATAGTGATGTCATCAATGAACTGCAGTTGTTCAGGAGCTCCATCCTTCTCCAGTGCTGTCTGGATCATGCTGTGTCAGATTGTAGGACTGTGCTTCTACCCTTGATGTAGTCTGTTTCAGTGGTACTGGATGCCTCTCCAGGTGAAAGCAAACTGCTGCCTACACTCTTCTGCAATGGGAGTGGAGAAGAAGGCATTAGCAATGTCAATAGTGGCATACCATTTGGCCTGCTTCAATTCCAGTTCGTACTGGAGCTGCAGCATGTCAGGCACAGCTGCACTTACTGGAGGAGTCACTTCGTTCAGGCCTCTGTAGTCCATGGTAAGTCTCCATTCCCTGTTCTCCTTTTGCATTGGCCATGTCAGGCTGTTGAAGGGTGAGTGAGTCTTGCTGATGACAAACTGCTTCTCCAGCTGGTGGATCGGTTGATGTATGGGCAGGGGTTGTTGAAGTGTGAAGGTGTCTTGCTGATGACACTCTGCTTCTCCAGCCAGCGAATCAACCGGTGTATGGGCAGCAGGGAGTCTCTGTTCCTGCAGTATTGCCTACAATGTACTATGCGAGAAGCCATTGGTAACTTTACATCCTGCACCTTGCATGTACAGAAGGGTCATCTGACAGGCCATGCACGATAGAGAGATGCTCTTTGCCTGCAGTGTCTTCAGCTGCTATCCTAAAAGCCTACTTGTTCCCTGTCAGGTCCTTAAAATACCCTTCCCACAGAAAATCAGTGCCCAGGATGCAAGGTGCATCAGGACCAGTCACTACGGTGTGCTTCTCCCATGCGTTCCTGGTGAGGCTTATCTCAGCCTGCAGCAGTCAACTCTTGTGACCCCCCCTGCTGTGACTCCTGAGATTGTTATGGTTTCTGTCCCTCCATAGCTTGAGTGTATCAGGGTGCATTGAGCACCAGTGTCCACCAAAGCTCGATACTTCTCTGCTTCAGAAGTGCCAGGCCATTTCACAAACACATCCCAGTATACTCTGTTATCCCTGTCCTCCACCTGGCTAGAGACAGGGCACCTCTAATGCTGAGCTTGGTTACCACATGAAGCACATGGGCCTGAGTTGCTGGCATAACCACCCCTTGAGTGAGAGGATTATCTGTGGGACACTGGAGCAACTCTTCTTCTAGAGGAGTTATTCCCAGTGCTGGCACCCTACAGTTCCCTCTCTCTGGCCCATAGGTGGGATGGCCATGACATCTGTCCATGTTCTCACCATGGTCACATAGAGTTCTCCACAGCAAGCCCCAAGATGTGCCCTGTCTGGCTTGAGCTGGTCTCCTATGAGGAGAAGCACGGCGATGTGTCTTTGTGACAGCTGAAACATGTACCCATTCAGAAGGTGAAGAGTAAGTGTCCTCCCCCTTCTGCAGTTCAGAGACAGAGGCCTTAAGCTCATTCATGTCTCTGGTCAGGGTTTTCACAGCTGATATTAGAGCCTTTCTGGAGACCCTGTCTTCAAACTGCCTCAGATCAATAACGAATTCTTGGACAGTTGGGAGATCATTAAGGTCTCTGCCCAAAAGCAGTCCTACCAGTGTGTGTGCATAGGTGGAAGGGGCACCTTCTTTAGGAGAGATGGTTTCATGTGGGATCCAAAGGCAGTTGGCCATTTCCATAGATTATTTCCTGTACAGCTATTTGCCTTAAGTACATGGTCAACTGTGTCATATTTGCCCACTTAAGAGGATGTGGAAGATCACGTCATCCTTTGAGGAGTACCAGTGTAGTACAGGAGGAGTCGGGCCCAAAGTGTGTGTGTCCCATCCAGCCTCCCCAGTTCTTTATCAATACTCCCATCCCTTGATAAGGGCCACCAACTGTTTAGCTTCTCTCTGGTCTACTTCCACTGTCTCTGCCCCTGCATCTCAGCAGCTCAAGAGCCAGGCCAATAGAAACTGACCATTTGCCCTTGCATAATCCTGATGTGTTTGCCTCATTTCCTTTCAAGGCATTGTTGTGATTGCGACTACCTCAGTGTCCAACCCATTTCCGACTGATGCATTTTGCTGAGGAGTGCTGGTTCCAGCAGAGCTGCCTTCCATTGGATCCAAGTCTGGGAGGAGTCTCTCCATCTTCTATAGCTTCTTTCTGCTAGCAGTGACAGGACCCAGAGAGATTGATTGCAGAAGGACAACTATTTGTGTATCTAGGACCTGGTTGGGAACGGCTGTGGGCAAAGCCACGCCTGGGACTGGAGCCGCGCCACTGATGGTAGTGCCACTGCTCACACTAAGGGAGTCATGTGGGGTTGGAGCTCTACTACAAGTGGGTAAGGGTAAGATCATCATCAATATCCTGTTGGATGCTGGTTTTGCCACTAAGAGAAGCAAAGTGAAAGGGTCTGCCAGAGAAATCCAGTTTCTGGGAGTTTGATGGCAAGATGGTCATTGCTGTATCTCTATGGATGTGGTGAATAAGGTAGCCACTATGGTGGAACTCACTAATAAGGAAGAGACACAATCCTTCTTGGGGTTTGTAGGTTTTTGGAAGATGCACGTTCCCAGGTAGAGACAAATTGTGAAGCTCCTCTTCAACATAACCAGAAAGAGAAATAACTTTGACTGGGTACCTGAACAACAGGTAGCATTTGACCAAATAAAGCAAGAAGTGGTCCATGCTATGGCCTTGGGACCGGTTCAAACGAGCCCAGAGATTAAGGACATCCGCTACACTGCAGCTGGTGAGAATGGTCCTAGCTGGAGCTTATGGCAAAAAGCTCCTGGAGAAACACGAGGCCGCCCACTTGGGTTCTGGAGTAAAGCATACAAAGGCTCAAAAGTTAACTACACTCCCACAGATAAAGAAATTCTAGCTGTCTATGAGGGAGTTCAAGCTGCTTCTGAGGTGACTGGAACAGAGTCACCACTCCTTTTAGCTCCAAGACTTCCAGTCCTGACTGGAGTTGAGTCTCAGAACCAGTAACTCGCTCCATGTAATATCATTACTGTATAATAGTTATAAGTGGTTAGAAGTTTCTTTTCTGGTTACATCAACAACAAGGTGTCCAGCAGAACTCACACCACACAAGCAGTAATCTGGAGGAAGTCTGCATCATCACAACAATGTGTCCAATAGAATCCACACCACACAAGCAGTAATACAGAGGAAGTCTACAACATCTCACCTGCACTTGCTTTCCTGATGCCCTACAGCAAAAGGCTGTTCCTGATTTCTCTCCAGATGAAAAGACTGTTTCCTGAGTTTCCCTCAAGAGGAAAAATCTGTTCCTGTTTTCTTTCCAGAGGAAAGAGTTCCTGACTTTCCCTAAGAGAAAAAACCCTTCCTGTTTCCCCGATTCTTCCTCCATGTTCCTGTCCTGTTCATATGTAACCTGCACCAGAGATGCACATCACCTTGGGATACAGCTGGGGACCAAGACAGACTTCAGAACTCTTAATACTCATCATATACATGGACACATTTTCCTACCTTTTGATGAGGAGACTGTTTGCAGGAAAGCAGAAATGGTCTAACCAAGGGGTGGAATGTAAAGAGTTAATCCTTCCTAGGGGTGGTCTGATCCTGACCCCAGGTGCAATGGTTAGTTCACTCCCACTTCCTGTCTGTATTCCCTATAAAACCAGAGGAACTTCCTGTCTTTACTCTCTCTGCTCTGCCTGCCTGACAGCAGCACTCTTGTTCTTGCTGCTCCTGCTTTGCCACATGGCCACCCTACTATGTGGTGGGACAGCTACCTCCTGAATCTACATCCATTGCTATCAATCTGATTGTATACATATTTTGTATCTTGTTTCCCTTCCCTATACCTTCTTGTAATTCCCTCTACCTTAAATACCTTTTATTTATTGTTAAAATTTTCTTCTAACTTCCAAATCGAAGCAACCCTGCGGTTGGGTACCAGGAAACTACAAGGAGGTCCACTGCTGATTTTTTTTTCATCTTTAGTGTGCAAAGAAAATGGACAACAGTACACTTTTATATGGTTATTCTTTGAAGACTAGGTTTAGCTCACACTATCTGAGGTTTTGATTCTGAATAGTAACTTTTAGTCACTTAGCTGCTTTTTGTTTTCCCCCACTTCAGTGTGATAACTCATCTGCCTAATATTGACTATTAGTAGAGATTCTGGAAATTTCACTAACAGTATGTAAATGGTTCTGTTTCTCTCTGTATTCGAGATTGCCAAGAACAGGGTAGCTAGGCTTCTGCAGCATTGAAATGAAGTTTCTGAGGTCCACCTAGTAAGTTAGAATAAACCTAACTTTCTCATTTTAGTCAGCAATGTAGACCAAAACCACTTACAGAACTCTATTCACTTGAACTTTTCGGTTGAAGGACTTTGGCAATAAGTGCATTGAGTATTTTCTAACTTCTGTACTTGTGTGTCTCTACTCCAGTGCTGTCAAAGTTAAAATGTTAGTACTTTGCAAGCTAATGCAATGCCATAAAATATAGTGGGAATTAAGTGAGATTGCATCTGACATACATTAAGTCAGCTTCTGCCTTCAGCCAAGCAAAACTCAACTATTTTAGTGTATTTCAGAGTGTTCAAAGTAAAGGAACAGCATATGAAATCCCCACCACCTCCAGAATAAAAGAAGTTAATGCTTCAAAACCTAAACCACTGAAATTCTCACCATTCCTCACACGTGTGGCTGCTGTCCAAGATTTTTCTGAGACAGTTCCACTTGCCGTTTTTGAGAAGTAAATAATATTATTTTGGTACAGGATGGCTTCAGTAAAAGAAACAATATCTCAGGCTCCAAATACATGCTTAAATTACAGACTGGTGGGACTGAGACATCCTTTTAAGAGAATTAGCATTTTACACATTATGAAGTACATCCAAACTTACTAAATAACAGAAGTATTGTTATGTCAGAGATTTGTGACTGCTGAGCAGAGTGTGGTTGTGAGAGTATCGTCTGTACTGGACACACACTTTGCTCTGTAGCAAAAAGCATTAAGGAGCAAACGTGTTTCCTGTGTCTGACTGCTAAAGACCAGGACTCATTCAGAAGTAATTTCAGTGGGGTTTTGCCCAATTTGGTATGGACACATCAGTCCCCTATTTTTTGTAGCATAATAGAAAACCAATTCTATCTACCTATAGGCAGAGCTGAGGTGCGGAGCCTGAATGGAGGTTCTCTTCTGACTGCTACAAAGGCAAAAACTATCTTGTAAAATATGAGGCAATAAAAACTGCATCCTGCAATAACTGTGCAGGCCCTAAAATGTCTACGTTGGCCTGTTATAACTTCCAGTTTAGTGCAGTAGGCGACTCTAGCCTGTGTTTTTTAAACGTTTTAGTCTTAATTTTCTGTTGTATTACAGACTATGGACAAAGTGATACAAACTAAGTAACGAAATGTCATCTACTCAGCATGGCTAGTAGCTGATTGAGAGCACAAGGCCATAGAAGCTCTAGTGATTTAGATTTCTTGCTAAATCAAAATATTTTTAGATGCTGTACAAGCAGTTGTCAGGCTCTCCAGCTGGTTTGTAGCAATAGTGTACCAACTATCTCTTGTTTCTGTTTTTTAGGATGTGGTTTTAATCTGACTATTTATCTTCCCAAAAGCAGGAACAAGAGACAAGCTATACTATTCTGAGAGCCAATGGCACCAATGCTACCATCAGCAGCCTCAAATCTGATACCACCTACATCTTTCAAATTGGCGCTCGAACTGCAGCCGGATATGGGGCAAACAGCCGCAAGGTGGAATTTGAAACCAGTCCAGACTGTATGGATTTGTTTGAATGGTCTACACTCACATCCTGCCCAGTTTCTGACTGAACAGCTGCTTTCACTGCTTTCTAATATATGTACCTTGTAATTATTTATGTTGCCTCTTTCTGTGAAGCATTACTATATAGCCTGTATCATTAGACCTGAAACATGCTATGAAGAATATACTAGGGCTATCAAATGCAGTGTTTCCTTTCATTCCCTTCATGACCTCTGCCTTGTGCTAAAATCAATGCCTTGTTAGACCATGACTCCTGCCAAAGGAGGAAGTTTGATAGAAAACCAAATTCATAGCTCCTTGCTGTTCCGAATTTGTGGACTACAAACCTTCCTTCTAGAGAATTAATATTACATTGGTCCGTTACTCCTGTGGTCACTGTGTAATTCTCCACACATCACTGCTCCACACAGCAAATCATTGCTGATGTCTTCTGCCATACCCGTGAGATTAAACCAATGTGCACAGGCTGGGAAGAATGGACATTCAGTTTCCCAGTGGCCCAGCACTCATTTTTCTTTTCTCTAATGCTTGTATAATAACATTATTTAGCTGATGACCTTATAGGTACTTTTATACTGTTACATCATAAAGACTCTTAACAGAACTCACAGGCTAATGTTTTCTCTCTGAATTTGTTTTTACACAGTAAAACTTCCAGGCCTGAGAACTTACATAGATCCACATACATATGAGGATCCCAATCAAGCTGTGCATGAATTTGCCAAGGAGCTAGATACTTCTAATATATCCATTGATAAAGTAGTTGGAGCAGGTAATTACCATCAGATATTCAGATATACCTGAATTAAAGACAGCTCCTTGCTGTATATAATATGTTTTACATCTTTGGATTTATGCTTGTGACTGGAAAGAAAACATTCTAATGTCTTCAGATTAGGAGGCCATCAGTCAGAATATCATTAAGTGTTAGCTTCCCTGCCAAATGAAAGCATTTTTAAGAACTAGGATTTATTTTTTAATACATTGAAAATCGCTAGCTCTAGTATTACTGATTTTTCCTTCTCTTGAAATCTACTACTTGAATAAAAATCATGAGAGATGAGAGAGACAAGCTCCTCGTGCACAGCAAAAGATTTTCATTTGGAAAGAAACGTAGAACCAAGCTACTGTACTTCATGCATCTCCTGAATCATCCAGTGAAACCAAATAGTATTTACCCTCTCTCGCTACAACTCTGAATGGCTTCTTTTTTCTACGAAGGTAGAACATTTATTACTTCTAGGTTTTAATTTTGCCCTGCAAGAGTGCACTGCTCTCCATCATCTTCAGCCAAGATAGCAAAGCCCTTCTTACTGTGTGTAATAGAGAGTTAATATGGGAATATAGAGAAGCTGTAGAGCAGCCCAAGAGCAGTTTGTTTCGGAGTAAGACTTTCAAGAGCTTTTGTTCACAACTGTAAACTTTCTAAACTTGGGCTGTATGCAGTATATGAATCTAAGAAACAAATTCAGAGGAGTCAATGATACATCATATTTTATGTCTCATTATTCTGACCTATTTTTAACCAGAATGCACATGAGAATGAGAGACAAACCAGAATTTTCCAAATATGGCTTCTGAAGTTGGAGGAAGAATTTTCTGAGAGGCTTAAAAAATGGGTATGTCCTAAAAGAGTCAGGTCAGGTGATTTAAAAATAATTCCCTTTGCTCCACTCCAGCAAAAGTGACAGTAGATTCCTGCAGGTCCTCTACACTGAAGCTTGGACTGAAGATGTAATAAAGCCATTCACTGTAGATCATGACTCAGATTCATGTGCCCTAAAGTGCTTATGGCATTACAACTAACATTTCCCATTAGCAGGAGATGACAAGAGGAAAAGCCAGGATATATAAAGTGGGAGCTTCCAAAATGCATTTGTAGCATCATTGTACACTGCTGTCATGTTCATTGCATAGCAGATTTTGCCTTGGGAGTGCCTCTGAGGCTGCTTCTGCAAGAAGACTTTATTCTTTCTCAAAAGCAGAGAGGTATTTTCTGTGTCTTATGCCAATGACTTGTTTGACTGAATGGCTTGGTCTTTTCTTGCCCTTCTCCTTTACAAATGCAGGTGCAAATGAAGTTAGAAAAAATACAGTGGGTTTGATTTGATAGGAAGGGATTAATTTAACTGCATCAAAGTGTGACATAAGCGACGAGCCCTTCAGGTCAGGCAACTGATCTTGATATTCTGAGGTGCATTTCCAAATAGTTTTTCACAGCCTTACCTAGAAGCCTGTGAGAATATGTAGCTTTGAAAACGTACCCAAATGCAATAAGGAAATACTCAAAAGAACACAAAGGATTTTTCCTGGGAGGCTAAGTGTAAGAAAAATAAGGTCAGGTGCCATTTTTTTTCTTTACAATAATTCTTCTATTTAATACAACTCACTTGTTTTTATGGATCCAGTCCAGCAAATCACTCAAAAAGCATAAATTCAAGTGGCTAGCAGGAGAATAATACAGAAAATACCTTCCTGGTTTGCAATAGATTTAAGTATATTCTTTGCTGAATATGAAAGCAAGCATTTATGGTTTGGTTTTTTTTCAAAGTTTAAACATGCTTGCAGCATGGCATCTTGTTGATCAAAGTGCTTTTAAAATTTAGAGGCTACTTGTCCATGAACTTACTGTGAAGGTTTGCAATGTCTCAGAATGTGTATAATGTCGCTGAAGTTCATGAGGGTTATGAAACATTCAGCTTAGGTGCCTCACCAACTCAGAGGGAGGTGTGTGTGTACAGCAGTATAGTCATGATTTCAAACACAACATAGTATAGGGAATAGCAAATTTCAGTCATCTTTATTTGTCCCCTGGGTCTAAATGCACTGATTCACCAGGTAGCCTGTTTAAAAAAGAAATCAAGATGCCATGAAAGGAGATATTTGTATCATGAATAGCCCTCCTAATAATATATATTTGCTTTCCATGTGTGAACAGACATGTCAGTCTGCTGAACAGGTTATACAATGTTTGTCTGTCGCTTAATTAAAACTAACCACTTCAGAAAGTCTTTATATGAAAAGCCATCAATCTCATCTCTTAGTGATGGGTTTTCACCATCCATCTCAAACACAAGTCCTTATTCCTCCTAATCAGTATCTGATGTGATCCAGTCTGTTTGTCGCTGGCACTATACAACGATGTAGCGTAACTGCATGTCACTGTGGGTGTTGACCAGATGTGACATTGCTACTGCCCTACATATGAAAGAACCAAAAGGTAACATAGTTGGGTTACCTTTTAGCATTACATAGCTTTCCAAGAAAATGAATACATTTTATGTCCAGAGACAACAGTAAGCTCCATTACTGTGAAGGGTCCAAGTTTTAGTCTCTTGCAGCAACCACTAGCCTCAAGGCACTTGTGAAATGTAATCAATTGCCCAAGTTTTAAATTGTGAAGCCATGACTGAATGGAACTGTGCTGATGGCTGTTCAAACAAATAACAGATATTTAATTCTGGTGAGAAATGAAGAGCTTGATTGCTGGGCTGCTTGCTGAAGTCATAGATATAGTCTGCATTGACAGTAATTGAACAGTAGTTTTAAGAGGTGAGCTTGTTACTGCTTTTTTGGAACATTAAAGCAGAGAAGGAAATGTAAACCTGGACATTACAATATTTACTTCAAGCACTTTTCCCCTCATGTTTTCAAGATGTGTTTTGCTCTTCCTCTTTGTGGTGCTCTGATAGTATTGATCTGAGATTAGCATTTGCACCGAAGCAATATTTACTCTTGGTCAATTTTGGTAGTCATTTTGGCCTGCACAGATTGAATATTTTTTGTTGAGAAGTCTGAATTGAACTCAAGGTCTATTAGTTACTAATAATAGGTTCTACAGGTAATTTTCTGATCAGCTGCCTATCTTAACAACCTGAAATACAAATAACATTAGAAATAATGGATGTAATGTGAGCACTGTTTTAGTAGTGCATGTGGACAGATCATTGTCCTATGACACATTCGTTCATTTTTTTTTTCTGTTAAATTGGCTAAAAGGGAAACCTTTAAAAATAAAACTGAAAAGAAAGCTCAGGGGGTCATGAAGTCCATACCCTTGCCCAAAACAAATCTTGCTAGGTACCATTTTTGATGGCTGCTCACTCTTCACAGTCTCCAAGATAAAAGAGTTTATAGCCTCCCTAAAAAAACAGACATCTTTTGTACTGAGCATGTGACTTGACTGTTTACTTCTTTCCTGATCTCACTGATCATTATTGTAATTTGCAGCTGTTCTTTGGTATGCCTTTTGAATGCATAGCAAAAGGAGGCGGTGTCCGTCTTATTGATAACCATAATACTGATATACCAAAAGGAATGTCATTCTGGTTCAGCTCACACCTCTTCATTGAGCTGTGAGGTGACCACACATGCAGACACTGACTTGTAAGATTCCGGTCACTGCTGTTGTGCCTGTTCTCATTGCTGGACTGCAGTGCCGTGGCGGCAAGCTGATGAAACAGTAATTCCAATTTGCAGCTAAATGTGACATCTAAAATGTGTGCTGTGGTACACAACATGTGATATCATGTCTCAAGTCAGTGGTGAAGGGCTGTCAACCTCTTACAGATATCTGAGCATTACCTATATGAAAAGTAACATGATTTATATGTACCTATGAAAATATATCTTCTTTCTCTGGGGTTTGGCCATTTTTAGTTTTCACAGGTACTGCTTAATGTAAATAACCATCTGCAAAGACAGAGAATCATTGTGGTCAAACGAGCTCCAAAAGCCTTTGCTCTTTACAGGTATAGTAATGCTATTGCATTTAGTATTGTTGTACACAAAGTAGTATAAGTTACTCTTTTCGTGATGTTTTGCTCACAAATAAAAACAGAATGGACAACCAAAGCATGGAAATGTTAAGTAGTTGGCCGAAGGCTTCCTATGGAGCTCCAGTCTGTGGCTTATCAGTAAACATTACACTTCAGGGACTTTTACTTTCTTTCTTTCTTAAACCCCATGAAACAACTACATCTCATCTTTTGTAATTTTTCCACTTTTTTGGGGAATTTGGAGAAGTGAGCAGTGGGCACCTAAAGCTGCCTTCTAACAGTGAGATTTCAGTGGCTATCAAAACCCTGAAAGTTGGCTACACAGACAAGCAGAGAAGGGACTTCCTGGGAGAAGCAACTATCATGGGACAGTTTGACCACCCTAATATCATTTGATTAGAGGGAGTCATCTCAAAAAGTAAGATATGGTGAAGAGTATCTCTTTTCCATGGAAAGTGCCAGTGGAGGTCCCTTCCAATTGAAATGATTCTGTGATTCACTGATCTTTCAAGGAAGAGCATGAGCAAATATGAAATGGAATCATCCATGTTTATGTTTTGCAAGCTCTTACAGAAATGTTTGTTATAACTCTGCCAACACATTCTGAGTGTCCTTCATAAGAGATAACAGCTGAAACACATAGCTTGGCTTTTGTAATGTATTTCCTCAAAAGCAGGAAGAAATCACCCATGTGAAAGCACCAGCTGCATCCACATTGACAGATCCAGGGAAGAAGAGACCTTATAGTGGCTTTCCAGTATCTGAAGGGAGCCTACAGGAAGGTTGGGGAGGGACTATTTACCTGGTCTAGTAATGTCAGGACGAGGGGGAATGGGTTTAAACTGGAAGAGGGGAGATTTAGACTGAGTATTAGAAGGAAGTCCTTTACAGTGAGGGTGGTAAGACACTGGAATGGGTTGCCCAGGGAGGTTGTGGATGCTTCCTCACTGGAGGTGTTTAAGGCCAGGCTGGATGAGGCCTTAAGCAAGCTGCTCTAGTGGGAGGTGTCCCTGCCTGTGGCAGGGGGTTGGAGCTGGATGATCCTTGAGGTCCCTTCCAACCTAAACCATTCTATGATTCTATGATTCTATGTGTGCTTTGACCAGGTTTTGTTACACTGCAGGTTTAGTTCCCATCAAGTTAAAACAAAATTGTTTTAGTCTAGTATGATGGGACATGGTGTGTCTGATTGGAATATACAGGTATCACTGTTCTGCAAGGATGTGTCAATTATATCCGCTGTTGTACACCTAATGGAGTAAAAACTTGAGTTGAAAAGAGAACTCTTACTTAACAGTTCCCCTTTCTTAAATCCTGCATCCAATATGGTACCCATCTTTTGGAGGGGTAACCGGATGAAGATGGAGACTTAATTCTGACTCCTCTGTCCTGAGACAATGAAGCTTTTATCAGATAGGCATCTGCCTGTAACGTAGGCTGATGGTTGTTTCTTGTCTGGATTTCATTCTACCTAAAAAGCCATCTGGAAGCTGTGCTGTTGTCTTACAGCCTTAGGAACGTCACAGCCTCTTCTAAGCTGATCTTTGCTGCACCTCATGTTTTCACTTGAGTAGCTCTTCTGTTTTGTTGTTGTGGAGGGCCTGTAGGCCCGAAAATAGGCTTATTTTTGCCTTGCCCTCCGGAACCAGAGGTAAACACATTAAATGTCACAACTGTTTCGCTAGGATTCTGTAAGAAGGGTTACATTTTGTATCTTAACATGGAATTTAGAAAATGAGCCTGAAGCTACCCATGGAAATCCAGGTTTTTAGAGTGATGTTTCAATGATACTCTTGTATTTCACAGAAGCAAATCCTGTGCTGATTGGCTGACTACTCCCTGCCTTGAAGTCTTTCTTATGTGGCACATTACGGGTGCGTATTCTGCCATCCCTCCGATCAGAATGTAGCCAAAGTCACTGCTGGAGAAAAAGGCCCGGCCTAGCTGCTCTTCTCCAAGCCCACTGACAGCACCTAGCTCTAGATCTCAGCTTCTTTTGAATCAAATGTCACAGTCTTTTCCCCAGCAGCTCTGGTGCGTCCAGACACTTGGGGAAAGATGAACAGAGGTGAGAAGAGTCTTGGGGTTTGCCTGAGGTGGTAGTGTTTCCTGGGAAGCAGCCAGGATCAACAAGAAGCTATTAGAAGCAAGGATCAACAGTTCCCTCTTTTATGCCTTCACATGACATATTCACATTTAATATCAAACTGACCCCCAGTGTTAGTCTGCCTTGGTCCCTGCTAGACACATAAACCTGTGGGAGCCTTGGTGGAAGGTGGACCTCAGAAGCCCCTGCCAGCCATGAGGCATGGTGATGGCTCCTCCTGCCTGGGCTCCTGCATCCCACAAGGATTCCTTTCCAGATGTGGCCCATGGGGTTGAATTTGATCTGTACAAGTCCTTTGCATTTTAATTCTCTGGTAGTGTAGAGACAGTTTTGTTCAGGCAGTTGAGATGTGTTGGAGTGAGCGAGCACCCTCTGGGTAAATCTGCTGGTGTCCTCAGCATGCATGCCAGTTGTCTTTCACCTGCTCCTCTGTGCAGGCACCACTGGGGCATCTTAGCCTTGCATCTGCACTGTGGGTCCACTCAATTTTGCAGGTGGCTTCTGAGGCTGAGGTACAAGTTTGATTAGAAAACTCTTTCTGCTCACATTGGTTGCTTTTCATTTCTGTAATCTAGGATTCGACTTTCCCCCAGATTTGACATTTAGTATCAAGACTCAAAGTCCACTCTACTAATATGCATAGAAAAAATATTGGGAAAATGGGATTGATTTATTTATCATCCCCACATCTAGAAGTGTGACTAAATTTCTTGTGAAAACTCTAGGACACAGGAGAGCTTTCCTTGTTTCTTGGCTGTGCCTTGCATCTCTGAGGGACCCTGGACATCTGTAAAAGATGTAGAATACTGCTTTTCAATAGAGTATGAGAAAACCAGCATGTTTTTAATGTTCTCAAATACTTGATGGAGCAGTAGTGGAGATTGTAAATAATATAAAATATAATGTGGTTTTTGTAACTAAAGAAAATCATCCTACAGATTTCCAAGAGAGAGAGGCATCATCTTCTGTGCTCTGTGGTGAAATGATGGTTTCAAATACTGCTCTTTATTTTCTAGGTCGAATGTTTTGTTCCACAAGTAATGTCAAAATTCAGCATTTACTTCATTTGAATGATTGTGAAATGAAGGTTTGTCTTTTGGTTAAGATAGGGAGTCGGACAAATAGGATAGGATCCATAAAAGCTGCATGCCAATATAGGTTCACCCTTTGATCTTAGCCACATTTTGGAGGTGTAAATTGTAGCCTGGTTCAGTCCTGTCTGTGTTGCTTATATTTAATCAGATGTGTGCCATTTTAGCCATGAAACTGGAGGTGCTTAGGCTCCAGAGTGTTTGGGCTCTGTTTAGGTTTCTAATTAACACTCGTGTCCACATTCCTAGTGTTAATCAAGGTAGTTACCTAAGCTGCTGGGGGCATGGCTACCCACAGCACAGGTACCCTTTATGAATGTGTAGGCAAGGCGTGAATATTTTTACATTTTATTTCTGGCTGGTTGCACACTGGAAGTAAGAAAACTCCACACACAGGTTATTGTGAGGATAGGTGTATGAGTGGAGGCTGCAGAGGAACCTCAAATAGCTGTCTAGTGTGAAATCTTCAGAATCTATCCCTGTACAAATTGTGCATCTCTGGGACTGGAAACAGCTCTAAAGTCCCACCATTTCCTGTGTTCAATTACGTTCACTCCAAAGCTACCTTAAGTTTTGCAGCACTGTCTTTCAGAATTTTGCTTTCTCATGTGCGACTCACAAATCAGTCCCAGGTTGGGAATTGTCTCTTTCTTCTAATTCTCATCTCGAAGAAACTGAGCATGAGGCTGCTTGTCTGCTTTTTACTAACTGCACCTGTGGCAACAAGTGGTGACCATAATCAGAAAGAAGTGTTCTGTAACTGCAATAGTAATTGTAATGGCTCTTGAGTCTGTGCCAGTTGATGATAGCTTCTCTCGTGGCTGTGAAAAATGCTTAAGACCACTTCCCCAAAAGGATTTTTTTGCACTCTTCCTTCTGCATAGATAACCCTACCTCAATCAATCTTTCTGTCTTGCACAGCTTTGGAATGGGAAACTTTTGCAAATGGTTACAGTCACCACCTTGTGCAGTCAGAGGCTTGGCTAAATGTCCTAGAAAACATGCGGTGAAAACATCATGACACTATGCATGTTTCACACCAACAAAGAGTTGACTTGAAGTGCCTTACAGGTAGTCCCATCTAGCCCACTTGTTCTGTGCAAAGAAATCTAAGAATATAAGCAAAGCTCTCGTACTAACATTTGAATCTGTACTGACTTCCCAGTTTCCAAAGATGTTATAACTGAAAATCAGCCATACTTAATTTAGTGTTTAATATTATCTACGCATGTCATGCTACACATAAATACCTGTGTGTGCATGTACATATATATATGTGTATGTGAACACAGCATGTGCACAAAATGTCAGTACATAGAGTACGTACTATGTATTCAGTAGGTTTTGCACTGTCATGCATTTTACTCTCTATAGTGTGAAGGCTGCTTTCACAATACGTGACAGTATAATTTTCCAGCTTATGCTGGTTTTTACACCAGTGTAATGATAACTGAGAATCGCAGATATGAGTAATCGATCATGCAAAATTCTACTAATCGCAGTCAATGAACTGTTCTTTTGTTTGCTCCTAGGGGGGGAAGATTCCTATCTGATGGACATCACCAGAAGCCATTGCATATCAGAAATTCACATCAGCCAGTGACGTATGGAGCTATGGGATTGTTCTCTGGGAGGTGATGTCTTATGGAGAGAGACCATACTGGGAGATGTCTAACCAGGATGTGAGTACATTGGTTTCTGATTTATGTTCTCAAATAAAGGATCAAGCTGTGAAAGGAAGGGAAACATAATGAAACCAGGTGGCTCTGAGTTTCTGACATTAACAGTGAAGAAGATATAGAAACTAAAAATCTCCAAATCTCCCTGGTCAAATTCTATTAACCTTATAGCAGGGTGGTTTGGACTTCTGAAGGAACGTAAGAGAGAATTTATCATGTGGGCGGTTGTCACAGTTCCATGGCAATGAGGTCAGTGCCTGTTGCATTCCATAGCTCATTGTTAGAAAACCCTCTTAATTTCTCTTGGTCCTCTTTGGTTCCACTTGCATAATGTTCTATAGGAGTTTTCTGTAACGTCAAGTACACAGAATAAATTCCTCTTGGCACTTGTGAAAAAGAGAAGCAAAGCAGTTCTACTAAGGGTTTAATGAAACCAAAATACTTCTGGAAGTAGTCAAAATATAAAATAGAGAATCAGAGTGATCTGATTAGAAGACTTCAAATACAAGCTTCTTTGAAACATGAGTAAACTGTCCACGCCTGCAATCCAAATGATTAATGAGTCTCTCCTAGTTTTTGTAAGAAGCGTAGCATTTCTTCAAATAAGATTTTTATATCTATTTTGGGTTCTTTTTAGATGATCTTATTAATCCTAGATTTATTCCACAAGAGTTATTTACTAACCAAAGTTTTTTGAATTACGGTCACTAACACAAATGTATTTCCAAGGGGTTGATATATATATTCTCACTTGTATTAAATTAATTGTATAAACATAAGCTGCTGTAGCAGTGGAATGCCTTTAATAATATACATTAAAATTTGAAACAGAGGTATTAACCTATTTATGTGCCTCTGCTTCATGGCAACTTAAGCCGTGGACTATTTTCCTATCCCTGTTCTGACTCAGAGTAGTTCGTCTTGCTTTTGAATGAACTAATCCAGGTAAAACAGACAGGTTAACAGAATGCAGCTTTATCATTTCCTACCTAGAACACATTGGATTTTTTATTTGCGGTGCAATAGATACTGTAGAACTAATCAAAAGATGCTATATTCTAGTTAAAAGGTTGTATTAAAAAAGCTTCATAACAGTGTAAATTCTGGTCTAATTTTGTGTGTTGGTCTAAAGATATAGTCTAGACAATTTTGGTCAATTTAGACAAATAACAAAAGAATTGGGCCTGCGCTGCCTGGTAGGAAGTGTAAACAGTTATTCTTGTTCTAAGGTTTCACAATATTTTCTGGCCCTTTAAGAGCATCTACGGGGCCTTCTATCTATCAGTTCAGGACATCCAATTAGAGAGCGTGTTGGTTTTCTGCTGAGTGTAGTGTCCACTGGGGAGTGTGGAAAATGTGTGTTGCTAAGAACGATCAGAGAAGAGCGATTCAAGATCTTTTGAAGTTTGGCATAGTTGAACAAGCACCTTACAATCTGTAGCTGTTGTTTATAAATTTAGTTAAATCAAGTATGAGTTTTGGAGATCCTTTCTAGACTCTTACCTTCCTCAAAGTAACATACTGTATCTTAGATCCCTCGGCAGTAAACTAGGCATACAGAAAAGGGATCGCACTACAAGACAAATCGTGAATAAACACATTTCTTTAAGCACAGAATGTCCACGTTCATGTGGTTCACACACTGATAAAAACAGGTTACTCAAATGCCTTTTCAGCTTTCCAAAACTTTCATCCTTGTGCAGGTGATTGAGGCTGTTGATGAAGGGTATCACTTGCCACCTCCTATGGACTGCCCAGCTGCCTTGTATCAGCTGATGCTGGACTGTTGGCAGAAAGACAGAAACAACAGACCCAAGTTCGGGCAGATTGTCAGCATCCTAGATAAGCTGATCTGTAATCCCAGCAGCCTGAAAATAATCACCAAGGCAGCGGCAAGGTGACAGATCTTATGTTGCACATAAATAGATGTCTTCAATTTCTTTATCTTCCATAATTAGAATTTATTTACTTCATTTACCCACTTCCTCAACTTTTAACTGTAGTAATCTTGAAACCTAGAAGCCACCCCTGGCTCTTTTTCCTGTTCTCATCCTCATCCATACAAGCTTCTTTCCTTATATGTTTCTTCTTCCACACAGGGCAGCTGATACTGACAGGCTATTTCCCTGGTACAGGTGTTTTGCCAGTTGGTCTGTCTGTAGGTCCAAAGACTCTCCCTTCCCCCTCAGAACTCTGAATAGTGATGAGAAGGGCTCAGTAAGCATGGACCAGTCTCCAACATATCACAGCAATTTCTGTCTCTTGGGATCTTCCGGGCTGTAAGGATTTTGCACTTCTTCAGGGGTGAAGTTCCAAACCACCAGAGCTGACCACTGTTCTAGGGACTTGCCCATAACCTTCACCACAGCCTACCATAATTATCCAGCCTCAAAGCAGATCTCTTGGTGGTATTCTTGGAAGAGACCTGTATTGCACCCGGCTCACGAATAAACAGTGCTGCAAGAGGACAGCTTTAAGCCATTTCCCTGAGGTGACAAACAGCATCAGAGAGAGCACATAGAGGATGCCAGCACATCGGCCTCAGATACCCATAGAAAACCAATATGTCAATATAGAAAATATACCCGAGGGAAAGAAATCATATATTAAAGTGTCTTAACAAGCCTTAATCCTTAACTAATTCCTCTCACTACCTTGCTTCTCATTATCTCAACCCTTTTGTCTTCTGCCCAAATTGACTATCTTAGTTAAGACAGCACAGTTTTTGAGCCTCACTTTGGACACCAGATACGAACAGTCCTAGGGTAACACTGTCTGCTCTTACAAGTCCCCTGTGCCCTTCACACACAGGAGGGACATAACACCAAAAAAAAAACCAACCCAACTCTAGATTGTGATAAAGAGTGGAGTTAAAGAGTTCTGCTGGAAATGATAGAGTACACAATTACCTTAGCCTGTTCGCAGAAAAGCATGGCAAAATGTGGAAGCAACAGCAGAAGCCAGCAACCTCCCCTGGCAAAATATTAATTGTTATTAATAATATTAATAACCAGGTTAAATGATTACAAAAAATATTATGAAAATAGTATGAAAATTATTTATTATTATTATTATTAAATCTTGCCAGAAAACTTATTTATAAGGTATGAATGCACGGTTGTGGGTATTTACACAGGGAGCAGGTAGTTTAAAGAGCGAAGCAAAACCAGGACTGCAACCGTTAATTTGAGCCTTTGCAAAGACCTGTGCGGTGCAATCCACGCTTGCCCTCTAGGGGAACTCAAGAGGCTCCTTTCTGCTAAGGCAGAAGTCACAATACAGAGTAAACAGAACCATGGCAGAGAGCTTTAATTAGAGAGGCTATTTAGCATACCTATTCACAAACTAATATCTGTGGATTTCTGAGGCTGCATTATAGTTCCAGAGAGTACCCCAAATACTTGGAGGGTTGCTATCAGTGTTAGAGTCTTTCAGAGTTTCTCCAGGACTCTGGCAGGGTGCTGGAGTCTGCATGGTCTCTGACCTGGTCTTGGTCCCTTCTCAGGCAAACAGTGTCCTTTCCAGGGCTCTGGACTCAGAGGTTCGCAGGTGTGCAGGCAAGCATGCTGTCTTGCTGCCTAGCAGTAACCTGCTCTCTCTCACCACACAGGCTGCAGTGAGGTCTTGATAAGCAGGCTCTCCAGCTAGGAGCAGCTTATCGCTTTCGTTTCATGCTCAACTGGCCAGTTTTGGGTGGCTTTCAACAACGATTCTTGCCTACTGCATGAAGGCACTTAATGCCTCTCCCTCATAAACTGAGGCATGGCAAAGTTTCCAGCCAGACAAGCTTGAAGCATCAAAGCTTGTCGTAACACAACAAAGTTGATTTGAAGCATCCTAGTCCCCAGGGCAAAGCTTGGATAGGCAAAGGGACACATGGCAGAAGCAGCATGGTATAGCAAGGCAAAATAATGTATGGCTTAGCAAAGTGAAATAAGGCAAGGTGAAGTGACATGGCCAAGTTGTTTACAACTTTGCTCATTTATCAATTGCCTGAGTCTGATGGCTCCATTGGGCCAATGGAGATTCACCAATCAGAATGGTACTTTGCCAAAACTAACCATATTAGGTGAAGCCAGGGGCTTGCTTTCTATATATGGGAAAACACAGGCCTGTACAGGTACATACAGGTGTATGTACCAGGTTAATCACAGGAGCAGAATTGGTGGCTCCAAGCCTTTATCTTCTTTGTCTTACTGCACTCCAACAGAGGGGGAGGGAGAGCAGAGGATCATGCCTAGAGAACTAAATCCACTTTCTGTTAAATAAGAAACAGTACTGAAATTGTATCCCACTACGGTGTACTGCATCTACATAAATCCTAGGAAGACTGCAAAAGACAATGTAAGAAAAGACTTAGGATAACCTTAGGATAATTTCAGCAACATTAGTGATCAGACATTAGGGGAAAACCAACAGCAAACACCACCACCACCACCACCACCANACACAAATTATTCAACAGTTTATTACAGAAAATTTCCCCCAATTTGTTCACAATTAGCACACACAGATCCTGTTATGCGGTCGGTAAAACTGATTTGCAGAGTGCTTATCTATAGAGTCAGATTAGATCTCAATGATTTAGGAGAGGTTTTTAGAAGTGTTTACATGTGGAGAGAGTCTTGCAGCACAAACTGCCACTTAAAGGTTAAGCAGAAACTTTCACAAACTCAGAAAGAGAGTTACTCCCTGGTTGCAGTCTCAATATTTGCAATCCAAAAGCATAAAGAAGGGAAAATATAGTCCCAGCCACGTGGTGGCCTTCCACGTGGTGATGGTGCGGCAGGGCTTTGCTGCTCGTTTAGCTCAGATTGAGCACACTGTCAGAGGAAATCCACGGACGCGAAGCAAGTCCTCCGTGGCTCTCAGGAGGTCATCGGTGTGGTCAGCCATCTGGGCAAAGCAGGATCCAGGTCTGCAGGCTGGAGCAGTCCGATCGGGTGCTGTGTATAGCAAGGAGTCAGCCCTTGGGCTGGAGCGGCAGGCTGGAGCAACGGGCGGCAGCTCCTGGTGTTGCAACTTGTTGCTAGGTCGTTGCCTAGACTCAGCCAGAGTTAAATGGACTTGGGCTAAGCTCAAGTGGGCAGCTGTATGCCAGCCTGGGGCAAGCTGTTTCAGTCCCTGGGCTTGGTGCAGGAGACGGGCAGGGTCAGGGCAGCTGGTCGTAGGGGAGGCAACACACGATGCAAAGTGTAGTGGCACACAAAGGCACGCGAGGCAAACGGGTAGTGAAGAAAACAGAGGCAGCAGCAGCAAACAAACAACTTTGCTAGGTTTTTAAGTGTTTTGACGAGTGTCTTTGACCAACAGCAACAGATAAAAACACCTCTAGAACCAATCCCAAGGTATTTCTCCAAAAAAGGGGAGATGCAGGTGCCTAGCATCCCTGACCTGTGTCTACCAAAGACAAAGCAGGCTGCAACACAAGGCCAAATATGGTGTCTGTGATAGACTGAGAGGAGCCAAGGCTTTTGTCTGCTTTCCCATGCTTCTTCCACCCGGGAAAAAGGAGGAGGGAGGCCAAGGTGGGTATTCAGGTAGGTGTTCAGGACATCTCATGGATATGTATTCTAGATATAATTCTAGCGTAATTTGGACCTTCCATTACAAATCCACACTCTTGGTATTGGGCAAATAGGATATTGGCAAAATTTACCCATGTAGGTTGTTTTAGCTATACAAATATGATAATTATACATGTAACCATCATGAACACTGCATTATACAAACTGCATATAAACATTATATATAACCATGTTCTAAACAAGAGATGAGGTAGAGCAAATTGACTCTGAGTCCACTGCCTGACTGTAAGATGTTTTGTTGTAGTATATCTGCTCTCCATCTGTGGATAGAGGAATACTGCTTTATGGAATATCTGTAGGGAAGCAAACTCACCGAAGTATGTGAAAACAGGGTTTAAACTGTCAGAAATCTGGGGTGATCCATCGTGCACTTATACGGTGTGTTTTCCATTTGTCTGTGGCCTCCCAGGCATATAACCCTCTTGGATTAGCTAGGGTCATAGGCATGATTCCAATTGGAGGCAATTTTACCCAAACTGGTTGAGCCACTTGCAGATGTGTCAGCGAATTCAGAGATTTGTCATCATTTTAACATCTATAGTTAAATGATACTTTACCTTACCTTCCACACCTGGCCTTCACTTTTGAGCTCTGAATGCAAAAATTGCATGCCTGTTCCGTGTGCCTTGCCATAGACTTGAGATCTATGATGTAATTCAACTCCAAATTGATAAGCTACATACACAAATTCTATCTGCTCTAACTAAACCTCACCATTTATAGATCTCTTTGTGACACTGATGCTTTAAACTCTACCCCCCTCCCCCCTCCCCCATGATATATGGAGTAGAAGCAGGACTGATGCTGACACCTATTTCTATGTAAAAAGATGCAGTTCTATTTTCTATCACTTCTAACAACTAGACACAACAGCTAATCCATGCCAAATAGGCCCCTGCAGACTGATCTGGTTTTCAGTTGTTTCCTTAGCATTGTGTGGGATGACTTCTGAAGCTCTTGTCCTCAGACATTGGAGACTAAAGCATCTGTGTAGGTAAAAATGAAGCATTAAGGATGAATCCTCAACTGTAGCACAGTAGAAGATGCACTGAGTATTTTAGAAGTGTTTTTCTATTCTTACAGTGATCAAGAAGCCCTTAGACCCCTGTGTGAATTCGACCCATTGTTTTGGTTTTGCATATTGTCACTCAGAGGCTCTCTTCCAGCAGACCAGTGTTACCAGCACACAGCCTGCTTGTCTCAGATTGTGTGCTTAGTGCGGCACAGGACTATGTGTGTGGTGTGTGCAGCATTTTTTATTTGGACCATGTGAAGTGTAGAGTCACTTTTGTTGCTAAAATGTTGCAAGTTGGAGTTAGCCCAGGGCAGCACATGGCTGATGCTGTCCCTACTTCCCCTTATCCTCCTTCTCTCTGCCTCCTGCCACTATCAGTCCATCCAAAGCAAAGCACTCTGTTATCTATAGGACGCTAACCGTAATCTACCTACTACTCTCATGTCTAGATATACTGTGTGCATCTGTAGCTTTGCTTAATTTTTTAAACCAATAAATGAAAGGTATAGTTCTTCCCATCCTTCCTTGTTATGTACCTCTTCCAGAGGCCATTTCAGTTGGGCTATTCAGACTCCAGGAGCTCCACCTGCAAGCCACTCTGCAGCTGCTTCCCCTGCCTGCCCTGCAGGGAATAATAGTGTAATAGTTTACATGAGCACTTCATTTCTCTTCTCCGCTTTCACAGGCTCACAGGATCACAGGCTGTTAGGGGTTGGAAGGGACCCAAGGAGATCATCGAGTCCAACCACGCTATGTCACCTACTATGCCTCTGCCACTATGCAATAGCAGATTTGGGTATAACACCAAGACCAGATTAAATCTCCGCTTGACTAACTTCTTAATAAATCCAGCTGACATTTTCTGCCCTAACTCGAACAGTGCACACTGGCTTTGATTATTCTCTACTCCACCTCAGTATAGATCTGAACAGGTGGACTTAAGTAGATGCAAGAAGAAAATCAGATGTGCTGACCAGACCTTTTGATGTTACCAGCTGCCTACTCTGATCTGCGTTTATTGCCATGGAAGTAAAAATAAGAGTTCCCTTTGTAACTAATGACTCAATTAATCTAAGAGTGCCTAGTCTATGTCATAGCTACAATTACTGTGTCAGGTTTCATCACCCTGCCTTCATTTGCATCTCTATAGTAACTGTCTGTAACAGGAAAAGCAATCCGTGGATCTGCTTAACCAAAATGTTAAGACCAAAAACACATTTAACTTCAAGTGCTTGAAGTTTTCCTGATGGGAGAGGAGTAGAGGAGTGGGCATGGAAGCTCTAAAGCAATGATTGTCACTTTGACACAGGTATTTCTACTTTGGTGTACCACAAGTAATGCTCATTCAAGCTCATCACAGTTTTAGGGGGTGTTCTGCTAGGAAGTTTTTTTGATTTTTTGGTTGGTTTTTTTTTGCAATTGGTTGGTGGTTTTTTGGCCACTGCACTCTGCTGCAAGAGGGCATGTTCTCCAGTGTAAACATGCAAAGCACGCTCTAATGGGTGCCACGGTTCAAAACCTCTGCAGTGCTAGGCTGTAAGTCGTCCTTCCACCGGATCTGAAGCAGGCCATAGCTGGCTGCTCCAAGGTGGCAGTGTGCAGGCACCTCCTCCACACTGAAATGCAGGCTGTCCCGTTGCCTTCACAGCACCAATTTGTTTCCTCTGTGGGTAATGGAGCGGGGAGAAGAGCCTGTAGGTACTGTTGCTCACTTTGCCTTTATGTGAGCTGAAATTACTGAATGATGGTCTGATGGTCCAGGAGTTTCCCTCCCTGCAATGTGGAATCACCAGTCTAGATCAGACAGCTGGAGGTTAGGATGAAGCTATGTTTACAGCACTGCACATATCTTGCTTGGTAGATGTGGGGAGGCCTGTGGATGTGGTCTATCTGGACTTCAGCAAGGCCTTTGGCACTGTCCCCCACAGCAAACTGCTGGCTAAGCTGTCAGCCCACAGCTTGGATGACAACACTCTGTGCTGGGTGAGGAACTGGCTGGAGGGCCGAGCCCAGAGAGTGGTGGTGAATGGTGCCACATCCAGCTGGCGGCTGTCACTAGTGGTGTCCCTCAGGGATCAGTGCTGGGCCCCATCCCCTTTAACATCTTCATAGATGATCTGGATGAGGGCATCGAGTCAGTCATCAGCAAGTTTGCAGATGACACCAAGCTGGGGGCAGATGTGGCTGGGCTGGAGGGCAGAAGGGCTCTGCAGCGGGACCTTAACCGCCTGGACAGATGGGCAGAGTCCAAGGGGATGGCATTCAATGGCTCCAAGTTCCAGGGGCTGCACTTTGGCCACAACAACCCCATGCAGAGCTACAGGCTGGGGTCGGAGTGGCTGGAGAGCAGCCAGACAGAGAGGGATCTGGGGGTGCTGATTGATACCCGCCTGAACATGAGCCAGCAGTGTGCCCAGGTGGCCAAGAGAGCCAATGGCATCCTGGCCTGCATCAGGAATGGTGTGGCCAGCAGGAGCAGGGAGGTCATTCTGCCCCTGTACTCTGCACTGGTTAGACCACACCTTGAGTACTGTGTTCAGTTCTGGGCCCCCCAGTTTAGAAGGGACATTGAGATGCTTGAGCGTGTCCAGAGAAGGGCAACGAGGCTGGTGAGAGGCCTCGAGCACAGCCCTACGAGGAGAGGCTGAGGGAGCTGGGATTGTTTAGCCTGGAGAGGAGGAGGCTCAGGGGAGACCTTATTGCTGTCTACAACTACCTGAGGGGTAGTTGTGGCCAGGAGGAGGTTGCTCTCTTCTCTCAGGCAGCCAGCACCAGAACAAGAGGACACAGCCTCAGGCTACACCAGGGGAAATGTAGGCTTGAGGTGAGGAGGAAGTTCTTCACTGAGAGAGTCATTGGACACTGGAATGGGCTGCCCAGGGAGGTGGTGGAGTCGCCGTCCCTGGAGCTGTTCAAGGCAAGATTGGATATGGCACTTGGTGCCATGGTCTAGCCTTGAGCTGTGTGGTAACAGCTTGGACTTGATGATCTATGAGGTCTCTTCCAACCTTGGTGATACTGTGAGACTGTGGTACTGTGAGACTGTGATACTGTGATACAAGCATATATGCTCAATATAAACAGATATATACAATTATAAACAAGTTAGAAGTAATAAAGAAATTCAAACTCTCACCCAATCAGTGAGACCACCCAGGAGGACTCCCAACTAACTCCTTCTTCCCACCCTTCCCTTATCTCAGAAAGCTTTCATGATTAATCTTTGCAGGGAAAGCAGGGGGTGAGATGCCAAAGCTGAAAACAGGTTAGAAGGGGAATCAGAGAATCACTGATTCAACCAGGTTGGAAGAGACCTCCAAGCTCATCCAGTCCAACCTAGCACCCAGCCCTATCCAGTCAACCAGACCATGATACTAAGTGCCTCATCCAGGCTTTGCTTGAACACCTCCAGGGACAGTGACTCCACCACCTCCCTGGGCAGCCCATTCCAATGCCAATCATTCTCTCTGGCAGGAACTTCCTCCTAACATCCAGCCCATGCCTCCCCTGGGCACAACTTGAGACTGTGTCCCCTCGTTCTGTTGCTGGTTGCCTGGCAGAAGAGCCCAACCCCACCTGGCTACAGCCTCCCTTCAGGTAGCTGCAGACAGCAATGAGGTCTGCCCTGAGCCTCCGATTCTGCAGGCTGCACACCCCCAGCTCCCTCAGCCTCTCCTCACAGGGCCTTGCGCCAGGCTGCTCACCAGCCTCGGTGCCCTTCTGTGGACACCTTCTAGCACCTCAACATCTCTCTTGAACTGTAGAGCCCAGAACTGGACACAGCACTCAAGGTGTGGCCTGACCAATGCTGAGTACGGGGGAAGAATAACCTCCCCTGTCCTGCTGGCCACACTGCTCCTGAGCCAGGGCAAGATGCCTTTGGCTCTCTTGGCCACCTGGGCACACTGCTGGCTCATGTTCAGCTACTATCTACCAGCACCCCCAGGTTCCTCTCTGCCTGTCTGCTCTCCAGCCACTCTGTCCCCAGTCCTATGAAGCAAGGTAATAGAAACCGCATTGTGCTGTGTTGAAAAGCCAGCCTTAGAATCATAGAATGGTTTGGGTTGGAAGGGATCTTAAAGATCATCTGCTTCCAACCCCCTGATATGGGCAGGGACACCTTCCACTAGATCAGGTTGCTCAAGGCTCCATCCAAACTTCCCTTGAACACTTCCGGGAGGGGGGGTATCCACAAGTTGCCCTGGCTACCTGTTCCAGTATCTCACCAGCGTCATTGTAAATTAATTTCTTCCTAATATCCAGTCTAAATCTAGCCTCTTTCAGCTTAAAGCTATTCCCCCTCTTCCTATCACTACATGGCCTTATAAATACTCCCTTACCAGCTTTCCTGTAGGCCCCCTTCAGGTACTGTAAGGATGCCATAGGGTTTCCCCAAAGCATTCTCTTCTCCAGGATGAATAGCCCATACTGTCACAATCTCTGATCACCTTTGTGGCCCTCCTCTGAACCTTCTCCAACAGTTCGATGTCATTCCTGTGGTGGGGGCACCAGAACTGGACATAGTACTCCAGGTGAGGTCTCATGAGAGCATAGCAGTGGTGGAGAATCACCTCACTCACGCAGCTCAGGGTTGGCTTTTTGGGCAGCAAGTGCACATTGCCATCTCATGTTGAACTTTTTCATCAACTGGCACACCCAAGTCTGCTCTCAAGCCATTCTCTGCCCAAACTGTATTAGTGCTTGGGATCCAGATGGAGGGCATTGCACTTTGCCTTCTTGAACTTCATGAGGTTGGCATGGCCTCTCCTCTCAAACCTGTTCAGGTCCCTCTGGATGGCATTCTTACCCTCCAGCTTCCCTGCAGCATGTCAACCACACTGCACAGCTTGGTGTGATCTGCAGACTTGCTGAAAGTGCACTCAATTCCACTGTCCATATCACAAAGACATTAAACACCATAGGTCTCACTACTGACCCCTAAGACATGCCACTCATCATTGGTCTCCATTTGGTCATTGAGCAGTTGACCTCAACTCTCTGAATGCAAGCCAATTCCTTACCCAGTGAGTGGTCCATCACTCAAAGGTCATGTTTCCAATTTAATGACCAGGATGCCATGCAAGAGGGTGTCGAATGCTATACACAAGTCCAAGAAGATGAGATCCATTGCTCTTTGCTTATCCACTGGTGTGATCATCATCATCATAAAAGGCCACCAAATTTAATGAGGCAAAGCTGTAGATGGGGGAATTCAGCCTGGATGTGAGGAGGAAGTTCTTCACCATGAGAGTGGCGAGAGCCTGGAATGGGTTGCCCAGGGAGGTGGTTGAGGCCCCATCCCTGGAGGTGTTTAAGGCCAGGATGGATAAGGCTCTGGCCAACCTGATCCAGGGTAGGGCGTCCCTGCCCATGGCATGGGGGTTGGAACTAGATGACCCTGTGGTCCCTTGTTTGTGCTTTACCTTTCCTAACCTGGTCCCTGGCTGCTCAGACAACTTTTTAATCCTCCCACTTAGCCCATTCTTGCCTTCACTCTACTTCTTGTGCCTAAGTAAGCCAAGGAGCATGCCACCTGCATAGCAGTCTTGCCTGCCCTCTTTCTTGCTCCTGGGCTTGAAGGAGATGGCTTTCTGGGGCCCTTCTTCCCTCCAAGACTGTATCCCATGACACCCTGCCAAGCAGATTTGCGAAGAAGATAAAGTCTGCTCTCTTGGAGTCCAGAGTAGTGATCTTGCCACACACCCTCTCTGAGGTCTTGAGGGTCTCTTTATGGTCATTGCAGCCAAGGCTGCCCTTTATCTTCACATCACTCATCAACCTCTCTAGTTGGTGAAGACAAGGACCAGCATTGCAATTTTTGTCCTGGGTTCCTTTATCACTTGGAGAAGAAAATTACCATCAGTTCACTCCAGGAATCTCTTAGATTGCTGGTGTCCTGATGTATTGTCCTTTCAACAGATATGGGAGCAGTTGAAATCTGCCATGAAGCTGCTCCTACCTCTTTATAGAGGGCCTTGTCCACTCCTTCCTGGTCATGTGGCCTGTAGCAGATCTCCACTGTGATGTTTCTTTCCTTTGCCTTGTGTTTAATCCTCATCTACAAGCTTTCTGTCAGCTCTTTGTCCATCCCCAAGTGGAGCTTCCTGGGATCTGACTGGTCGTTGATGTAGAGGGAAACATCTCCTCCCCTTATCCCCTGCCTTTCCTGAAGAGCTTCTAATTGTCTATTCCTATGCTCCAGTGACGAGAGCCATCCCATCAGGATCAGTCATGCCAATGACATCATAGCCCTGCATGCATGTGCACATCTGTAGCTTTTCTTGCTTATTCCCCATGCTCTGTGCATTAGTGTAGAAGCCCCCATTCCAACTGGAATTCCCTTACCCTGCACTTCAGGTGCTCTCTTCCTAGCCTGCAGTCCAACTCCAGGCCAAAGATGTCATAGGCCTTGATATGGGATAAATTGAGGATTGTTTCTTTCAGAAAGCTTAAAGCCCTCCTCACTAGATTAAAATGCTTGACTACAGATGTTCTTCCTCTCCTTTGAAAGGTATGCTCACCATGCCCTTAGAAGCAAGTCCTATGGCTTAGAAAGCCAAAGGCCCTGTCGCTGACACCACTCCCCCAGGCATTTATTTTCTCAATTTGTTCATCCCTCTCAATTTCCTTCACAGTAACTGGGAGCACTGATAAAAAGATAACCTATAATGCCTTCACTGCGGCTACCAGTGCCTTGTAGTCCCTCTTGATGACATTTATATTGCTCACAGCTGTGTCATTGCTGCCTATGTGAAACAGTAGCAGCAGACAGTAGTCAGTACAAGGTCTGACAACCTTTCTGTTACAGCTTTTATGTGCACCTCAAGTAAGCAGATCAAATAGCTACCTCTGTGCCTCTCAGAAGACAGCGACCCACTACTACCACCCATAGTTTTTTCTTGGTTGCTGTAGCTGTTGTATGAGGGAGTCTGGCTGCCTTACTTGGGTCTGAGGACTTAACAGATGAAGGCTCTCTTTCCTCCTCAGTCTGCAGAGTCATGAATCAGTTCTGCAGGGCCACCCATGGCTATGGAAGAAGTTTCGGCCTCCTGCTAGTTCCTGCCTTCACAATTTGCCATTCCCCACTATTGCTGGGTTTCCTTCCTTCTGGGTGTGCTGGTAGGGGAGTTTGGGACTGTTCGGCCATAGCCTGTAGGTTCAGTGCAGGGTTCAGTGCAGACTGCACTTGAATACAGGTATCTATCTCCATTTCTGCCTCCTTGATACTACACAGCCTTTTGACTGTCTCCTGCAGCTCAGCCACCTGCTGCAGGTCTTCCACCTGGACACACCTTTTGCACACAAGTTTAACCTCCACCTTCACCCTGGAAGAAAGGTCAAGACACTTGTCACAGACTGAGGTCTGCAGAACTGCTTCTGCCTTCAGCAGCTCCATCATCAGAGGCACTGCTTATCTCCATGGTGGATAACACACCCTTCCTTGGCAGAGCTGCAGTCTTTGCTCTCACCATTCTGCCTCAAGGGCGAGTTACTATGAGCTCCCTTGCTTCCGGAGCTGGCAGAACATAAACACCCTGCTGTGCAAGCAGGTGACACTGTTTGCCTGCTCTGTGTTCAGTGCCCTCCCTGAGGCTTCCTGTAGGGTGTGGTAACCACTGCCCTGGCAATGCCCACACCTTGTCAGTCCTGCGGGATCTGCTTGAGCATGTTACGTGTGTTCACTTAACTAAGTCTTCCCTGGTAAAGTGGAGTTGTGATCCTTTATGTCCACCAAGAACTGTTGCTCTGGTTTAGGCCAGGCTGAGCCAGCTCCAAAGTTGCTGCTCTCAGTGATCGTTTTCTTGTGACCAGCAGCACAAAACTGAAGTCCTTGCACAAACGAATCCTTCTAGCTAATATGAATATGCTGAGTTGCTGTAATTATATTTGCAAATCAAGACACAAACACTGCAGTGTCTGCAGAGGTGACTGGTGGCCAGGAGAGCTGCAGTGCTAACTGAGCCTTCTCTACCCTTAAAAAGAAGTACGAATGTGTTTGCACCATGCTCCGTGCTGGTATCAAATAAAACTTGTTTAAAGCAAGACAGGTTACTGCCACATTTCACTGGTCCTGGGGTGTACAGATCTACTGTTCATGGGCAACAAATCCTCTGCACTCCACACTAGGCAACAGTTGAGCATCCAGTTTTACCTTTAGATGTCAGGCCTTGGTAACAGCATTGGAATGTATGCCCCAGCCAGCATCTCCTTTTTGCTAGGGTGACTGACAGACAGATAGCAGCAAAGCTCAGTCACACCAAGCCACTGAACTCTGGCAGAACAGATGTGGATATGAATTTTGGCAGCAGACTGTAGTCCCTAGCATTTTCACTGGGGCAGTGGCACATAAACCTATCTGTGTTTGCAAAAGGCATGTGTCATTGCAACATTCTTTGTCACTAGAAACTGGAAGTCTAGAAAGAAAGTTTCTAGCAGATTAAACTTGGCATTGCTGCAGAAAGGCAGTCTGTGTTATGTTCAATATTTAATACCAGCACTTATATATAGCACAATGTAAAAGAAATATGTGAAATCATCAGATTTCTGGATTGTCTGGGAAATATCTTTCTCACCCTCTGTATAAATCATATTTATCAGGGTAAAATTAATCTTCCAGTGCAGAACTGTCACAAGCATGTTTTATTTCTGTTTGAACTTGGAGAATCTTTGGACCTATCGCATTTCTCCCCTAACCACAATCATAAACCTCTGAGAGAGTGTGTGTAGACCAGGTACTTCTGGCTGAGTAAAAAGAAAGCATTTTGGAGGCATAAAGTATAGTGGCGTGACTGACTTTGAGCAGCAGGTCGATGCCTCATGTCCCTTTGCACCATTGGAGATCATTCTGTCATGTATTAGTTTGCTACTTGCCTACACCAATACTGCAATTTAGAAGGCAAATCCAACAGGAGCAGCAGAAAAATCAGTGTGCATAATGAAGATAAACTTTTGGTTCTGGGCAAAGGCAGGAGGTGCTTCAAAGTTCTGTTTAATAGTAATTGTGTATACTCCTGAAGAATGAATGTCCACTTTTAAAGTTTCTTTTAAGCATGGAGGGTATTTTTTACACCAAGACCTACAACAGGGTGTAAGGTAAGATTGAGGAGATCAATTTCATCCCTGGTTAGCAATCAAGCTTCTGGTAGTAGCCAGACATTTGAAATATTGGCAAAGTTTGTTCTTACTTACAGATGACCTAAAATGCATTTTCACCCTTGAGAACCTAGCTCTGCTGAATTAGCTTCATCTAATGACATCACTGACACCTGAAAAAGGAAATGCTGAATGCACCAACTGCAAATATCATTACTTGTAAAGAACCTGAGACTCCTGCTGTCTTCTTTCACCTTTTGATAAAAGTCCAAAGCCAGTTCAGAAGAAAGGTTGCTACAGAGCACAAACAGTTGAGAGGGTAAGTATGTTAAGCTACCTGCTTTACAGTGGCAGTAAAAACTACTTTCTGTAGAACTGAAACATGAAAAAAGATTTGTATAATTTAAATCAATGATTGGGCTTTTCACTGACATGTAGAGAACTTACCAAGTCATCTCAGCTACTGACACTTTTTTTTATGCACAAAGTGATACTTTACTTGCCCATTTGCTATTAGTTGTTATATTTTACCTTGTATCTAATTCCTTTGGTACACAATTGCTCTTTTTAGTAGATGAAACATGAAATTCATCCCAAATCAGGGTAGTGACAACAAGGTTGAGGAGGCAACAAAATATCAAGGATGTAAGTATTAGTAATGACATCAGGTAACTAACATGAATTCAGTGATAAGCAGGACTAAAATGACTAAAAATTAATTTGGCCTCTTTTTCAAGACAACAGCTCTAGAGGTAATCCTGAGTATCAACAGTGAAGGTGTTTGTACTCAATCTACCAGGAGAAACACAGGCTTGAAAGAATGTAAAGTCAATGTAGATCAGGCACGTAAGAATGCAGCTGCTCTAAAATAAATGAGAACCAATTCCATGACTAGATCAATTTTAAAGGAAATCAGGACATACTGATTTGTAACATTTGGCCCACAGGAGCTAAAAAAAGCACAAAAGTCCAGCTGCTCTGAAATAATTATGCCTAAATGCAATGAAATACATCTGATAAGGGATAAAAAAAAGGAATCAACAACTTTCACTGATCCCCTTTCTTCCACATGTAATTTTAAGCAAAGAATAATTGACTAAGGCAATATTAAACAATTAATATACTTAAAATTTATATAGAGATGATGGCTGCCTGTTTGGACAGCATATTAACTTAAGCCAATTATTTCCTTTGATGCTAAAGAGTATCACAATCTTTCAAGTAATCCATTTGAACATTACAACTCTTTCACAGTGAAAATCAACAAAGACACACAAATACATCTTCAAATGAAAAGAAAACTTGCAAATGCGGATTTCCTATGACAGGGAGGCACTTTTATGTAACAAAAAATCCAATCCCCCCCAAAAAAACCCCAAAACCAACCAAAAATGTTCAAAGGCTTCATTGTAACTACAGCATCCTAAACTATTACTCCCTAAAACCAGAAAAGAAATTGTGTCTTTGTGAGAAAATGGTTATCTTTTTCATTTCACCTCCATACCCTTTATTACACTTAAACAAACAAAACCTTTAAAAAAATCCCCCAAAACAAGCAAACAAAATGAAAAGCCCTGACACCACACAAAAATCTCAAACCTCTTCTTTGTTCACATCAGCTGATATAAGCATTTAGAGTATTGCTGGCACTGTGTTCCACATCTCATCATTTCTGTTTGTTGTACAAGGCAGAGCCTGACCCAAGGGCTTTCCAGAATTCGGTGTGTGCTGCTGAGATACTATTAGTGATCATATGTGTATTTGATGCCAAAAGTGTCAGTTTACCTCTGGCTTGCATGCAGAACCTCCTTATTTGGGTCAAGTTATTCTTCAGTTTAGGCTCAAATGAAGAATGTGTGTCTTGAGAAGGGAGAAGATCAGGGAGGGATGTTTTCTCCTTCATGTAGTCCAGAAAAATGAAGCCTTTTCTGTGTTGTTTTTTTTTTCCACATGCTATGCTAGAAAAGTGACCCAGCAGTTCACTGGCAGCTAGCCCCTGCATGCGAGCCATACAGTATACCTGCTGATAAGCAGCTGCCTCTGGAGGCTGCTGGTGTGAAAGCTGCAGTTAGTCCTGTACTACATTACACAAGTGAGAAGTGGAATAACTTTAGACAAAGCAACAATGTTGGGAAAATGGACTCAGATTCTCCAATATTCTCAATAATGAAAGAACATCACTAATGTCACTGGAAGTACCTCTGGGGAAGGCAATCCTCAGAATACTCTCACAAGCCATCCTACTGTATGTGCATTTCCACTTCAATGTCTCAAGCAAGGAAAGAAAACCTCAGGTCAAGAATCCTGGCAGGTAAGTAACTCTCTGGTTGATGGATCAGAGTATGTATTCACTGCTTTCATCAGTTCTCCTGCTACGTGTTTAATTTCGGCTTAACAGAACCACTAGGTCAGCTTCACAGGCAGGCTTCTGGTTCTATTAAAATGAGGTTGGAAGTGCAAAGAACACTCAAGGAATGTTAAACAAATATCAGAAAATCTGAAAATGAGCACACCTGAAGAAAACAATACTTCTGTAGCTACCTGTTCCATTGAACTTGGCTGAGAAGAATCTGACTTTACATTCTGTTGTGCTAGCATAATTTAGGCTTTCGAGTATGTCAGAAACAGCTGCCACTGGGCTCACAAACAAATCTCCTCTGGGGCTCTGTGAATGCAAACTTGACCTATATAACGGGAATATGATGGACTAATAGAGGGTGCTCCTATTAAGGAGTGCTACATTTGTCACAAACAGAAGAAACATTCAACACAATTTCTCATCCTAGTAAATTCCAGTTTGATGCCCTGTGACAAAGACCAGTGCTCCTTCTGTCAAGCCATCTCCTCTGTGTTTTCCAAATGCCTGTGGTATATTTTAAATCACCTGACCTGATTCAGAATGCCATTGAAAGTCTAAAGCCAGGTTCCTAAGATAGAAGAATTAAGGCTGGTAGAGAATAACAAGAGCTATTTTCAAAAATCGAGCTACTTATAAAACCATTTCCATTTTGAAGTTGCTTAATAATATTGATACAACTTGTAAACATATTCACAGCATCCAGGAATCCAGTACCCAAGCAGATTTCTCCTGCTACCAAAAGCACGTTTTACAAAACTTGCAGATTTTTCTTTGTATGCTAAGCTTGAGAAACTGTAATGAGACTGAATTTGTTTAGGTTCAAATACATTACCAGAATCTGCAACTTCTAATTTTTTGCTGATACGTGAAAATTAAGAATTGAAATTACTTCTAAACAGCATTTATTGAACATTTCTCTTAAAATTGAATTTATCAAGGGCATAGTGTGAACACAGAGGACAATTTTGTCCTTAAGATTTATTACTGATGTGAATAAATGAATCTTTTACAGAATTCTGCTCTTGATTGTCTCTGCAGCTGAAAAGAGAGGTTGTTTCCCTCCCCCAGTTCTATGTAAAAGACAGGAAAAATACCCTGTTGACTATTTTCCTGTCACGTCTTGAATAGAATGACACAGACTTACTCATGGCATGAGACTACACAAATTACATCTGAAAGAAAAAAAATTGAATTAGAAGTTGAAGTGTTACTGCATAATCAGTGGGCATGAGTGCGATCTAATGTCATTGTGCTTAGAAATGGCTTCATCCAGATCCAGCTGTCTGTTGTTGACCTTCACCTCCATGCAGCCATTATAAAAAACGGTTACTAACGTAGAACCCAGAGGAACATCTGCACAGAAACACATTCAATTTATTAGGAAAACGTATGCACATTCTTACATGTTTTACAGATTAGCAAAACCAGGAGGAATGCTCCATTCCCCATCTGTTAGTCAGCCCCGGGAAAAAAAACAGCAATCTGTCTGGAAAGACTTGAGTTCATCTCTGTTCTTCCTTTGAGATAATGTCAGCATCACTGAGAAATGTCAGTACAAGTCGCAGTACATACCAGAAGCGTATTCCCACCCAGAAACCTACACACACTTTTTTTGTTCATAGTAGCATTTCCTGTATTAGCAACAAATCAACAGTTTCTTTTCTGGAACACATGGCTCTTGTCTTGACCCATAAGCAGATGTTTATGAACTGAAAGGTCACAGAAAGAACCATCTTTTGCCAGAAAGCTACTCTGAATTTGAATCTGCAGTTTCTCAGATAGGGGACCTCTGGGAACTTCACTTATTTTGCTGCTTGTTTACTGCTTCTTGGAAGTGAATTCTCTGTAAAAGACTCACTTTGTCTGCTGCTCATTTAGGTATTATTTGGGTTATGGCAACATAGGATCACCGACATCCTTCCAGGAAACAGTGAAGCACAAAATCACAAGCAGGCATTGTTCTGAGGTCTTAGGTTACAACTGGATTCTTATAAGGTAGACATAAGATGATCCAAGCATCTTTAGAAACTACAATGAGGATGCCTAGAAGCTAATCTCAAGAGCATCATCTTGTTTTTTCAAATGTTAGTCATCCTATACCTCCTAGAAGACAAACTTGATTGTTTGGGAACAAGAAATGTTGTTTCCCTGTGATTTTATTTTCCTGCAATCTGTGATACTGCACAAACCATTTGGTAGAATTGTGTCTTTCTGCTCTTTTTACTCCAGTGATGGTAACACTGCTGTCACAGAACCAGTAAGTCTCATATTGCTGGCACTAGCAGTGCTGAATTAATTAACAAAGAGGCATACCTCCAACACTGACACTAGTTTGAAGAAACGTGTGTCAAAAATGAAGACTTCAGGCATTTAACGAAGAGCAGATTTTTATTATGTGGTGTTTAACCACATAGTGTGCTGTAGCTCAGTGTGAGGATCCTTACCTACCTTTTTATACTGCTCAGTAATTCCACAGGCATTTCAGGAGTAAGTTAAGAGTGAGCAAATGAACTGATGTAGTCAAACTGGCTGTACACAGAGACCACAAGTAGTTTTCCTATATTACATATTCAGTCTTCAGTAACAGACTGTGGTGGAATAGGTTCATTTGGACAATGTAGGTTTTTTTGTTGTGTTTTTGAGACCTCTAAATAGAAAATGTTCATGCATAGAGAGATTTTTTTGTTAATTTGCATGCTGAAGATACCTTTCAAAACGAAGAGATTACATGTCAGAAGTGGCACATAACTAATATTTGCTCCTAATCTATTTGAGGTGCATAACTGAAGTCAAGGCTCTTAAGATGCCAATTATTCCGTAGGTGACAATGTACTAGAAAGAATCATTTAAATATCTGGAAGATGAAGAGGTCTAAGAAGTGACTGGAATCATAGTTACTATGGCTCAGTTAACCTACTGACTTGTCTCTAGTAAGTAAATCCTGACTTCATCTCTCTTTTATAAGTGAGCAGGAATTACAGAACACTGATACTCACCTGTTGAGGTATGTGACAGTACTGCACCGTTAGTTCATTTTTCCCATTCTACACATTCAATTTTAATTGAACTTACCTGGTTATCTTGTTCCCAAAATAAAGAATATCCATTTTAAAAAAAGGGATGAGAAACTGTCAGATTTGGTGCCTCTATCTTGCTATATTCCTTGACTACAAGCTTACAAAGACTTGTAAAGACCGAGTTGGTTCCAACATACAGATCTGGATACTAAGGCAGACACCACTTCAAAGACTCTGGTACCTGAAGTGCTGCCTTGAATACCTTCCCTCTTTTCTGACAAGCAAGTCTAGAGTGGGGAACAATAATTCCAGTTTCCCCTGTGTACTGCCTAGGAAGAAATGCCTAAAGGAATCTTCTCCAAAGGATACACAGTTCCTCCCCTTTTACTTCAGTGTACCTTTGTCTCCTGCAGAAGAAACACTATAAATAAAGACTAGCTGTATCTGGGGTAATGATGTGACATTGCAGCCTGTATGTAAAATTCATGTCAGTGCAAGACTGTTGGTCAAACTCTCAGAATTTCCATAGGAATTGTGACATTCTCCTTGAAATAGCAGAGAATACAGAAAATCCCTGCCAGTAGTAATGTTGTAACCCTACGAATTTTCAAGTTTGAGGACCTTAGGTCTTGAAAATGCCTTATGTGTGGCAATGCTATTTTTCCTCATGACTCACCCTGAAGTTGAACCATTTTATAGATAAGTATGTGCACACTTCCAGCTTGTAAATGTCTTATGACTGGGGATGAACTTGCAGCTCGCTTTATATAAAATATTTGCTATTTCAACACATTTTCTGTCTCAGAAATATTGCCACACATCTATTGCCCAGAGTCTAACTACTGAAATTATGTTCCTGACTTTTGACTCAAATCTGGCAATTTACTTACAAATGCTTAATGTAGTTTCTAAATTGAGCCAGTTGGTGACACTTCAGACATATGTAATGCTCAGTCCCCCTCAGCTTTAAAATGAAGACATTTTCCAAATTCAGACCTCTACAGAAAGATTCATGCTTTTTAATGGGCCAAACAATGCTACTGTTGAAATCAGGCTCCCTCAAAGCTGAATCCACTGTATGAAACAAGAAGCACTTGGGAAAGAACCTGTGTCTTTTTCTTGCTTGGGTAAAGCTGAATATAATCAGGTTTCCACAAACAAATCGCATTAATGGAAAGAAATAAAGCTCACCTGGCAGGCCGCCCAAATAGGTAACAACATTTGCCATCATTGCTTGATGCAAGAAAGACAGCTGCTCTGGACTGCTTCTGTCTGTGTGTGAATCAACAGACAGTTCAAGCTGCTGTTTTGTTACTCGAAGTCCAATGAGAACTTTTCTAGGCGTACATAATTTCTTTGATTCTAGATGCGCGACGGTGATGTTTCCAATGGTCACAATGATTTTCTGAAAGGAAGAATGGCAGGTCACAAGAGATGCCACATATAAATTTAACACACAACTATACTTAGTTCTGATGCATTTTATATTTGGAAGTAGAAGAATAGGAGATGTTGGAGCCACGTTTCTAAAACTTGGTACCTGAAGCTGGAAAAGTTACCAAAGTTGATGCATAATCATAACCTTTGGTGATGAATGCCATTTATTTATATTAATCAAAATTCTAAGTGAGAATGTTCACTGTCATACATCTTTGACTAAGGTTCTGGGGGGAAATCCTATTTCTCTTACAACCAAAAAGAGTACTCCTCCAGTTTCAAAGGTAACCCAACATTCACTGTGTGTTCATATTTTGGACAAAAGCATGGATCAGCCATAGTGTTTAATCATGTTCTACCTTGGGATGCCTGATGGAAACAGGTGTAAACAGAAACTTAAGGACAAAAAGACCTTTTTATAAATTGAACTAACATGATGCCATTACTACAGTATTCTGCTTCTGTCACATTCCTCTTTGTGCTTTGTGCATTTGTAAGGAAAAGTTAAAGATGATGTCACGAAATGGACAGTACTTGACATAACAAGGTTTAGTGCTCAGTCATTGCTGTAGCAATTGTGACTAGTGTTGTATTTTCTGCATGCCACTGTATGATCTAAGAGCTTTGCAAATTATTTTTTCAGCCTACCAGCTCCCTGGCAAGTTGTTACAGTTTTAAAGACTACTGTCTTAGTTCTAAATTGTAAATGAAATTTTTGAGAGGATTTAAAACTATGTCCCAACAGGGGGCTGAACAGAACGTAAGAGATAAATTTATCTCGTTTCATTGGGTTGTTATTTTTCTATATAGTCTGAGGTTCAGAGTTTTCTTTCCTCTTCTTGCTTGGCCTGCTTTTCCCATTGTTCCACTCCCATCCAGCCTTGCACGCTCTGCATCAACCATTTGTTTAGGCAGTTGTTAAGACTGGGAGCAGGGAAGAGATAATATTGTCTTAGCTAGCAACAGCCTCCTGGACTTCTGTCTGGAGGGGTCTGCATTTTTACAGAGGGGTTCATGGGCTTTGTTGTGGGGAGTAAGCTGGGTTATTGTCTACTTGTATAAGTGTCAGTGCATATGTCTATTATCTTGTATATTCAGCCTACTGTGTAAATAATGATTTCATCTTACTTCCGAAGTTCTGAACAGGGTGGTAATTTACCTCTGGGGCAGCAAATGCCAAACTCTAAGTGGTGTAAACCCACCAATAAGGGTGAGCAGCTCTTTAGTTTGATTTTTCCCAAGTGGAGTAGTAAGTTAAGCAAGACAAAAACAAGAGCTGTGATTTGTATGTATATCAGCTGCTATCACAATTGTAAGATCACCTGTGAGTCAGAGGAGTTAGAGTCCACTATGGACAAAGCAAGTGGCACTGTTTCATTAGAAACCAAGGCAAACATAACACCAGTGTCAGTGGATGGGCGAATAGTCAGAGTCACATTTATTAGCCAATCTTCATCACTGTCAAGATTGTCTGTTGCAAAAAGAATAATTTAAATTAATAAATCCATCTGCTAATGAAGAATTAATAAGTTGTTAAAATTAGTATTTAATATGCTCCCAGCTGTGGGAAAAAAAAAGTACTAATCTCCAAAACCTCAAGTGAACTTTGGAACTTTTAGAAAGAACTACAAGTCTAAAAAAGCCCAACTGAACAAAGATAAAACCACGCACAAACAGAAAACCCAAATCTGACAAAAATATAACCAAAGAACAGCAATAAATCCCCCCCCCCTTCAAGAAAACAAAGAGAATAAAAAGGAAACATACTCCTGCCTTTTCCCTAATCTGTGCTTACTGGACTGTTTTTGTTACATCTCCTCCATTCTAAGGAGGAACAGGTACCACATCCATTTAGAGGTCAGTTCAAAATGGAACCCAAAAATCCAGTTTACTCACAAATTACTGCCACTGAGTAGAAGATCTACAGTTCTCATACAGTTTTACATTCCAAAGCAGTTCCACTATTACAATGGGAATCTGCAGGTGCATAAAGGAAATATGCAAATAGTGCAAATATAACTTCATATGATGCATTCATAGTGAAGCTAATACAAAAAATATTTTTAAATGTATTTGTCATCTTTTGCATCTTCCCCGTTAAATCTACTAGATCCTTGAGGATGCAGAAATCCTAAAATATCAGGTGAAGTTGTATTCCTGCACAAATCTAAAATAGCAGGGAGACTGAGTTTGAAAGCTCATAGAAAGGCAGTGCTGGGTGTGAGCAGCCTCTCAGATTTGGTGGAGGGATGAGGGAGAACATAAAGGAGAGGGTGAATGACGTCATAGCAACAGACCCAAATACAGAGGTGAGGAGAAGTCACGGCAGCATGTTACAGAGGAATGAATGAGAGGACAGCTGATGAAACTGAAATCAGGATAGGAGGTCAGACAATAAAATTCTTGTTACAGCTTTAAAGACTAGTGTCTTATTTCTAAATTGTAAATAACATTTTTGAGAGGATTCAATAGTACATCCCAAAAAGGGGCTGAACAGAACATAAGTGATAAATTTATGTCATTTCATTGGATTGTTATTCTTCTATACAATCTGATGTTCAGAGTGTTCTCTCTCTCTTGCTTGCTCTCCCTTGCTTGCTTGTTTCTTCCCTCTGTCTGTCCCTCTGGCTTTGACTGCTTCTCTGCCTTGAGAATTGTTGATGCTGTTAAGAAGGCTGATTGGCAGCAGGGAAGAGATAATATTCTGTTAGCTGGTGTTTTGTACAAGGGGGGGCCATGACTTTTTGTCCAGGAGGATTAGCTGGGCTACTGCCTAGTTACATATGTATATATGTATTTGTATATGTTTATTTACTTTTATATGTAGCCAACTTCGTAAATAACAATTACATTACTCCTAAAATTCTGAGTAGTGTGGTAATTTACCTTTGGGGGGCTAAATCCCAAGTTCTAAGTGCTGTAAACCCACCACAGTTCTGGATTCAGGAGAGAGTAAGAGATGCACCTAAAACTTCTAGATAAGATGTTTGTTTAGAAGCAGAATTACACACACAACTATCTGTGATCCCTTTCTCCACACACGATATTCTTTTTCTGTCAGTAACATAGAATCATAGAAGGGTTTGGGTTGGAAGGGACCTCCAAAAGTTATCTAGTCCAACCTCGCTGCACTGAGCAGGGACATCCTCCACTAGATCACGATTGCCTTCCCCACTGATGAACAGGGATTAGATCTGTGGACACTGAATGTGTCCATCCTTTGCAAATAAGGAATACATTTCCTAAAACACTTCGGAAATGAAACTGAATTCTCATTCAAGGAAATTTCTAACAGAAGCAATGGGATTCATTGTTGGATGCAGAGGCATGCAGCTTAGTTTCTGTGTGTCTCTTTAACAATTCTTCAGTTACATCACCAGTTCAACCAAAAAAATACAGGAAGACACAGAAAAATACTTACTATAGTTTATCTGAAATGCTGCCATTCCAGTGCCAGGGTAGAAAGATCCTCTCCCCACTGACACTAAACAGTGCTTGCTTTGTTTTTCTTGAATTACTTCTTTTACACCTGAATGTCCCTGATTCATCAGGTTCCAAGCACGAATGCATCCATCTAGCCGAGGATTAATCTGTAGAAGAATTGCAGCACTAGGTGTTGGCACTCAACATTGTTTTCAAATTGCTAATAATCACCATTACATGACATATCAACTAATTTATGGGTAGCAAGTAAAAGACTTATCACCCCTAGAGGTTACTGCACTGCTGCTGGGATGGCATGCAGTTAGTATCCTAGCCATCAGAAGGTATTTCTGATTTAATAACATTTCCTGTTTTGTTGTCAGTGATCTGTACAAAATAGATTGTTTCAATTTTTGAAGCTCATGCTGTCCTTCTGTTTAGGTCACAACAGCTTTTCTGTAACTGAAAGACAATGACCAATAGAACTGTTCCTTGTTCAAGGTTTCATCTTTTACCAAAGTAAGAAGGAATTTCAGGAATGACTTTCTGATGGATAAAGAGATGTTGCTGTATTGCTTCCTACTTTCCCCCTCTTCAGTATTAAGCAAAAATCGATATTTTTTTTTTAAGGCGCAACTTCTACTTTAAAGTTACTTTCTGCCTCTCTGTTTAGACTGCCAATCATCCTTTCAGGGCTTTTGGACTGCAAATCAGACATTCTCAACCACTTAACTGTACCTGCACCCAGCATAAGACAGAGTCGTTGAGGATGAAACACTGAAAGAATCATGGCCCTTGTCTACCCTGAGCTATCATAAAATCTAGTAAAAAGGAAAGCTCATTGTGCTGTCTGCAAAGTGAATTCTGTATCTATTCAGTTTAGCAAAAGTAAGCATAAGAAACATGAATCACACTGAAATGCTCTCCCAGTAGAAGTGGTAGTTATTTAGGGAACCTTAAAGCTACACAATTAAACACACTACAGAATCCTGAAAGACTGGCCATCAGTGCTGTGTTCTACAACTATAAAGCTTCATGCATGCTTATTTTCAGAGCTGTGGTTTAATAACCTCTTATTTAGTTACCTGCTTAACAAGATTATTGCCCACTTTGCGAGGAAATCCTGCAATGTACACTTTAGTTTCCAAGAAACCTTGTGATTGCTTGAAAAGAGTTCCTGGGCTGTTAATACTCATCACAGCTTCTTTAGCTATTTTTACACTGATGCTGTGTTCTAGTTCTTCAACTGATATCTAGAATAAAATACAATTAATTACATATATACACAGAGTACTTTAAATAACTAACGGCACATACCTGCATGAAGCATTAGTAAGCTTTCCCTACATAGATAACTTGTAATATAGTTTTAATGTAAACATAACAACTGTCTGTATCCATGCACATCCATAGGAGGATGATCTTCTACTCCACCCCTATCCCACCCCTGGGAAAGCCCATGCAACTCATTAGTTTGCTTTATGCACTGTAGTTTCCAAGAAGCTGATTTCTACAATTGCTGTTCTTTCGAATCCACATTGCACAGTCACACCACTGCAATCTGATACAGAAGACTGAACCTTCAGATGAGACACAGACAGAACAGGTCCAGTGCTTGCTCCTGCTGTTCTTAGGTATTGTCCTTTTTAATTACTACAAAGAATAATTCTTCTGTTGACAACTGGTGATCATTACCTCTTTTTTTGGTCACAAACAGGTGTCGCAGTTTCCCAGATGTAAGGTATCCTTATGCATTTCTTGGTTGATTTTTACATCTGGGATTTGAGGACGTCATTTTTAGCCTTTTTAGTAGTTGCTTAGCTTCTCCCTACTTTACTTATCAAAACAGGATGTTCCAATAGTGGGTTAAAGGAAGAAAAGGAGAGAAGAAAATCCAGCTTACTATATGCCACAATCCATCGTTAACGGCTTTGCCCCCACTGGTGACTTTTGTTCCAAATTCATTCTTGAATTGAATTTCAATCTTCCCGTCACGAAGAGCAAGCAAGATCCATGCTGTATTGTCAATGGATTCTGCATACAGTATGACTCCCTCTGCATCGTATGTTCGGAAATCAAATTCTGCTGTAAATCTGAGTTGTGAATAAAGAATCTTAATTAAGAAGACAGGAAACGTGAACTACTGTAAAGCTGAGGATAATTCTTTACTAAGGTACCAAAAAAAAAAGTGTTCAAAGACACTAACCTTTTGGTAACTGTATCTGAGCAGCTGTGATATTTGCACACAATCAGTGAAAAGCAGACTTTAATGTAAGATTTGTTCATCTGAATCCCATGAAAAATTCTGAGATTAACACCCTGAGCTGGGATTTGAAGTAGCTTTGTTTTAGTTCCCAAACATGCAAAGAGCTTTACATGTGAAGGATATCAGTAACAGCCACTTGAGAGATGGAATATTCCTATTCCACTTCATGGAGATGTGATGTGGATTGTCCTCGCAACATTTACAACCCATCAATTCGCTTTAGTTACTACTGCTTTTTAGAAGTCATCCTTTAACTCAAGGGTTTGCTGTTTGGATCTTGGCAGTAGGCTGAATGTGTGTATATAGCAAAATTATGGTTTACATTACAGCAGCTGTGCAGGGGAAGAATCAGTATTCAAAACCAGTCTTTGTCTCCCAGAAGTTTTGAAAAAACTTGACAGAACAGATTAAGGATGAAAGGAGAAAACAAAACTTTTGGAAATTAGGATTTGCTGAAGACAACAAAAGAAACAAGTAAGGGAGCTGTAGTTAAGAACTCGGGTTGATTTCACTCTTGTTCTTTGTCCACTAGATGCCATCGTTTCTCATGCAGACTCACAGAAAAGTCATTCTGTCTGAACTGAAGTAGCAGCAACACCCAAACGAAAGCCATTCCCATATATAACTGTAGCTGTAAGTTGTACAGTAATAATTTTCCTGTAACACCTGAATTTATGTTGAGAGTTCTAAATGCCACCAATTCTAAATCTATATCACCACCACCCACTTTCCCCAGCCCCTGCTCTTTCCTTAGAGGAGGAGAAAGCAATTTTTTTGTTCTTTTGTCTACAAACCAACGGGACTTACTGCCTATTAAACTCAATCCTCTTCGTTTTTTTTGGCATTCAAGTCTGGATTTCATTGAACTTTTTCACCCAGCCCATACATCTCTTCCTACAACAGCACTGGTAATGAGGACTGTAATGGTTGGAAGACTCCAGCCCTGTTAATCATAGATATAGTCACATCAGAGTGCCACTGGTGCAATCCTTGCCCTAGCCATGTGCTGTTTCCTGACTGGGACACAGCTGCCACTGCTTCCTACCCACTTCTGAGGTATCTGGAAGAAACTTGCTGACCTTTCGGTTTTGCCATGTAAGAGAGCTGCTGTCTATACTGGTGAGGTGGCTCAAGGACACAGTACTACCAGCAAGAGATGCTGTAAACTCACCCCAAATATATTACTTTTGTCTGACCACTTTCAAATGACTCCAACTTCTTAGTGCTAGTATATGTAGGAACTTAATTCTCCACATTAAGGTATCTTAACTAGTTGGGAGATGCTGAAATGATTTAGGCATGCAATACATGCTTGCTAAATCCTCAGAAAATGAGTGCAAACAAATACCCATCATTTTAATGCACACTTTTACTAACAGAAAATGCTTACCTGGTGACGTTTGGCAATTTAAACTTTAAGTACAGAACAGGAATTCCTATAAATTGCTCCGCCAGGTAAAGCAGTTCGTAGTTTTTTTCAAGGTTCAGTGGAATGCATGCAGTAACAGACTGAAAATAGTAGAGAATAGAACATGCTGTTAACCCATTGTAATAGTTGGAGAAGTAACTCCTGCTGGTGGATGTTAGCATGCTCCTTTTTCTGTAAGCAAGAGCTTCTTTTGTTTTTAAAAATGAAATACCTACATAAAACCAAAGAAGGGGTTGGTGTTGCTTGAAATGTGCACTGTTTAAGCAGCTGGAGGATAATTTGCGTCAAAACGGTTCTAGTGGATTGGAACTAACTTTCAATATTTAGTAATCACATGAAGAATTCAAATCTTATAGCAGAGTACTTCCATCAGGGACCTGTGACACATGCCTACTATGGTCCTGCCAGAATACATTACTAAAACTGACTGGGATCTAAATCTGAAGGTGTGTTAGAAGGGAATATGCCCAGGGCTGTGTTAATAACTTTTAACATCACCTTTTACTTTCTTTATCGATATTGAGGTACAACTACTCATAGCACTACTAGAAACATTTACCTGGAATACAAAAATAACAATTTACATGTGGATTAAGAAACAGATAAATAGAAAATGTTTGTATCTGGTTATTCCTTGAATGTACTTGTCCTATCTCAGATCTGAAAAGAATCACAGATCACAGAATGTTAGGGGCTGGAAGGGACCTTGAAAGATCATCTTGTCCAACCCCCCTGCCACAGTAGGATCACCTATAGCATATCACACTGGATCACATTCAGGCGTGTCCTGAACACCTCAAGAGTGTGAGACTCCACAGCTCCCCTGGGCAGCCTATTTCAGTGTTCTGTCAGCCTCACAGTAAAGAAATGTTTCCTCACGTTTACATGGAGCTTCCACTCACTGCCCCTTCTCCTGTCATTGGACATTACCAAGACGAGCCTCTTGGCACTCACCCTTTACATATTTATAACCACTAATGAGATCACCCCTTAGTCTCCTCCAAACTAAAGAGCCCCAGCTCCCTCAGCCTTTCTTTATAAGGAAGACATTCCACTCCCTTAATCAGCCTTGTGGCTCTGTGCTGGACTCTCCCAAGCAGTTCTATGTCCTTCTTGAACTGGGGGCCCCAGAACTGGACACAATACTCCAGATGTGGCCTCATCAGGGCAGAGTAGAGGGTCAGGAGAACCTCCCTCGGCTTTCCAACCACACTCCTTCTAACACACCCCAGAACGGCATTGGCCCTCCTGGCCACGAGAGCACATTGCTGACTCATGGTCAACCTTTCATCCACTAGGATTCCCAGGTACTTTTCCCCATTGCTGCTCTCCAGCACAGCAGTCCCCAAACTATACTGATACCTGGGGTTGTTTTTTGCCAGGTGCAAGACTCTACACTTGCCCTTGTTGAAGTTTTTCTCTGCCCAACTCTCAGCCTAAGTCTTGCTGAATGACAGTGCACTCTGTGGTCTCGTACAGGTCGTTGATGAATATACTGAATAGAACTGATTCCAGTACTATTCCCCTGAGGGACCCCACTAGTCACAGGCCTGCAACTAGACTCCATCCCATTGACTACAACTCTCTGGCTTCTTTACTTCAACCAGTTCACAACACACCTTACTCCCTGATCATCCAGACCACACCGCCTCAGTTTAGCCAGAAGGATGCTGTGGGAGACAGTGTCAAATGCTTTACTGAAATCAAGATAAACCACAGCCACTTTTCTACCATCATCAATTCACATGGTCATATCCTCATAAAAGGCTATCAGGTTGGTCAAACATGACTGCCCCATGGTAAAACCACGTTGGCTGCTCCTAATGACCCCCTTGTCCTTGATGTGCCTAAGAACAGTGCTGAGGATAAGCTGCTCCATTACCTTTCTGGGGATGGAGGTGAGGCTGACAGCTCTATAGTTACGTGGGTCTTCCTTCTTACACTTTTTGAAGATTGGAGTGACATTTGTCTTTCTCCAGTACCCAGGCACCTCTCCTGACTTACTAAAGATGATGGAGAGTGGTCTGGCAATGACCTCTGCCAGCTCCATCAGGACCCATGGATTTATGGATGTTCAGTTGACTTAACTGTTCCCTATCCCAATCTTTGTCTACTCAGTTCACATAGACCAAGGAAACCCCCTCTTGTATCATGTCTTCCTCTAAGGATTCAGAGGTCTGGAGCTCATTGTCTCCCTGATCTCCAACTTGTGGATCATCAACATAAGATCCATGAGAAGAGGGGCTGCCAGTGAAGATTGAGGCAGAAGTTGTTGAGAATCTCAGCTTTTTGTCCATTGATACAAGCTCCCCACTGTTGCTCCTCAGAGCTGGTACACTTTTGTTAATGTACCCATAGAAGCCTTTCTTGTTTTCTTTTATATCCCTTGCCAAGTTCACTTCTAGCCATGTCTTAGCTTTCCTAACCTCATCCCTACAGAATCAGGCAGTGTCCCCATACTCTTCCCAGGATGCCTGTCCCTTCCTCCATTCCCTGCGTAGCCCCAACTTGCCCTTTAGTTTGACTAGCAGGCCATGGCTCAGCCATGCTGCTCTCTTGTCTTCCTTGCCTGATTTCCTCTATGTGGGGGTTGATATCTGTTGTGATCTATAGAGAGCATCCTTGAAGATCTGACAGCTCTGTTCTGCTCGCTTGTCCTTGAGGGCTATTTCCCATGGGGTCCTCTTGAAGAGCTGGAAGTTTGCTTTTCTAACATTTAGAGGCCTATCTATGCACCTCGTAGGCCTCCTATCCCTTCGGACAGTGAACTGCAGTAGCACATGATCAGTGCAGCCCACTTTGAGAGACCAAATCTTGTCTCTCTTTGTTGATGTAAATCAACAAAGATAAAATCATCTTTGCTCCCCTAAGACAACAGCTGCTCACAAGGTGTGGTGCAAGCACATCCTGAGTGGTTTGCCTGAACGTCCAGGGATGTATATTGGAGAAGGGAGAGGTGGAGGGTTCTCTCTCTTCTTTGAGAGAACTCCACTGAAGACATCACTTGCTGGACGTATCCCTGGGCAACACAAACTGAAAAAGGCTTGGACTTTGGAGACTCTCTCTCTCTTCCTCTGGCTGATGGTTATATAATCCTTTTCCTGCTCTTCTCCTCTATTCCTCCATTTTTTCCTGTCTCCCCCTCTCTCTCTTTCTCTGTTTCATTCACTTTATCCTTTAATAAATAGTTTCACTTTTGATATTTGGTTCTGCTTGTGCCTTAATTCCACAACACAGCAATATGTAAGAACAAATCTTTCTCCTCTGGACCGAGGCACCCAGGCTGCCTTTGACACCCTTGATGATTTTGCTTACATTTGTGACCAGCAAGTTCCATAATGCATCCCCTTGTGTAGAGCTGCTAATTTCTTGCCCTAAGAAGTTGTCATTTAGGCACTCCAGGAGCCTCCTGGATTGCCTGCAGCCAGCCATGCTACTTTTCCAACAGGTGTCAGGGTGATTAAAATCCCCTGGAAGGATGAGAGCCTGTGACTGTGGCGACTCCTTGAGCTGGAGTAAGAAGGCTTCATTAATAGTCATCCTATAGTAGACTCCTACCACAAGGCTCCCTTTGTTGTTCCAGTCCCTAATATTTACCCATAGGCTTTCAACCTACTCATGGCTATTTTTTAGCAACAACTCTTTGCATTCTATCCACTTCTTTACATAGAGGACAACACTTCCACCCCTTCTTCCTCTTCTGTCCCTTTAGCCTTCCTGTAGCAAGATAGCTTTCAACTCCTCTTGTTTGCTGCTCATGCTCTGTGCATTGGTATAGAGGCACTTCATTTAGGCCACCAGCCATGTCACCTCATTAGGGAGGCACCTCACACTTCCCCCAGGGTGCTCCATGGGAGCTACCCTCCTAACCCCTTGTTACCTCTGAGGCCCTTGGCTCAGCTCTGTAAGACCTTGCCTTTGCTGCAGTGTTCACAGCATGCTTCAGGGCAACAGGCTGAAGGCCCTTACTATCACCCCATCCTTCCAACCCTGGTGTGTCTTCCTGCCACTTGTCACAGACAATTTTGATATTATTATAACCACCTTCTTGGAATTCAACCTTGCAAGGGAGATCAAGGACAACAGAAAGGGCTTCCTCAAACACATTGCAGGAAAGTCTAGCATTAGAGGCAATGTAGGCCCACTGGCAAATGAGGTAGGTGCCTTGGTGATGGAGGATACAAAGAAGGTGGAGTTGCTAAAGTCCTCAGGAGTCCCAGACCCCTCAGGCCCCAGAGGATGGCATGACAAAGGAGGAATTTTTGTTGAAGTTGTCTGAACTCACTTTACATAACAAGCCTCAGCCTGCCTGAATCTTTCAAAGTACACAGAGAACCACTCACAAGAAAATCCTTCTCCAGAGTTTCAGACTTTCTGCAAGAAATTTCTGACCAAGAATAGCAAATCTTGGCTGCAAGACCTTCTTCAATTGGAAAGTACCAAGTGCTTTTTTAAGCTATGTCAGATGAGAAGTGTGGAAAATCCTTTTTTCCAACCCAAATAGACAAAGCACACAATAATTCTGGGAGAGTGAGTGAAAACTTCTGGGCAGCCTAAGGCCCTGTATATGGACAACTGGAGTATTCTGTCTCTGAGTAAGATGAGCTGAAATTATTTATTTCACATGAGAAAGCTGAAGCTCATATTGGAAGAAGCATGGAATAAAAATGACTGGCTAAAGCAAGTTTCTCTTGACAGGATTCCTGTAAAAGAACATCAATGCACCGAATAGCATCCAAATCCATACCAGGTCTGCTCTGTAAGACAACACAGCTCAGAGACCCCAACACTTTCTTAGCAATTTTGTATCGGTTCTCAAACAGCTTCCTATTTTCCTTAATCTAACTTATCCTCCCATGAAGAAATATGCAACTCCGTGATTTTTCTCACGGGAATTCCACATATACAGTTTTACCTCGCAGCTCTTCATGTCCTTAGAGAGCTTGAACCCTTTTCTGCCATCACAATAGCAGCTGTAACTTCCCGGAGAATTTACGCAGAGTTGACCACAAACATTTTCAGCACATTCATCAATATCTAGGAGAAATGGAGGCATACAGAATGATTTATTCTGATTACTTATGGCACAGACAGAGAACTAATACAATAAACTGACAGAATAACAGACAAGATACATTCTGTGGTGTAATATTAATCCAGTAGGTGACTACTGTGAAACTGAACTAATGCTAATAGATTTCCCCTATGTAAAATCTACAATGCAGAATTACTTGGTGAGCATACAAAACCTGGCAATCTGACCCAAGTCTTGAGTGCAGAACTGGGGAAAGCTGGTCTGATTTGTGAGGCAGTAAGACACTAAGCTATAAGGTAGCTGAATTAGTGAAAGAGACTTCAATAAATCGCTACCATTTATAGAAGAAATGCCATTATAGAATAAATGTCAGATCTCTTCCTTTCCCTAGGAGACGTCATGAGAACTTAACAGAGCATATGTGGCAAGTATTTGAGGAAAGGATGTAGCTTTGTTCACATAAAACCAAAATAATCTTAGGGCAAAATACCTTTTAAAACAACATATAACAACCTCATAAATAACTTTCAGACAGCATCTTTTTGTGGAGATAAATCTAATTTGAGCTGCGAACAAGGTAAACCAACTACAGAAACTTTCTACTTAGTAGGCTCTATGTAATAAATAATTTGTGAATGAAAAGGTGTGTAAGAGGCCAGTGTAACCGCTGCATTTCTAAACCAGAAACAAAAAAAGACGTCTTTCAGTCAGGAGAATATGAGAGTGTCTTTAGACATCAGATTAAAGAATCTGCAATACTTTTTTCTTTGTTGCTTGGAGGACAGAGGAAAAAAACAGCAGGGGGTGATGGATGGGGAAACCCACTCAAAAATCCCGCAAGGATCGAAACAATGCACACACACATAAAAAACCCCACCCCACAAAACAAAACAAAACAAACAACAACCCCAAAACCTTATGGAAGAAACTCTTACTTTGTAATGAGTGTGCATAATCACTTTTCAAAATAGGATACTATTTTCAACAGCTTGTGGATGTTACTTTGATTTCTACCTCTGCTGCATTAAATGATCATAGGAGTGCTGCTCCAAAATGATCACTCACCTCTGCTCTGCCAAGCTGAGATCCATCTCCTGCTGCATAGCAGGCCGATGGAACACAGCAGTGAGGCTTTCCTCCCCATCTTTTTGGAAATACTCTCAATGCCATTTTAAGCTAGCTTAGCAAGTTTAAGAATGATTGCACTGCATTCTAGAAGTCTTTTAACATCTTGGCCATTCTTCTGACAGGCACAGGATGCCACAAAGAAAACGGTAGCATATTCGAAGTTCTACAGAATTCAGCATGGCATTAGCACTCTACAGCCAGCTCCCCCACCTCCTTGCTTCCACTTCACCATAAATTATCTGTCTCATGGAAGAAGGTGAGGGATGGGAAAAGAAATTAAGTTCTTAATGAGAGTTCTCTGCCTTACTATCATGGGACTTCTGTAACAGCCAGCTCTGTTCCACTGGCTTTCACTGGGTTCTGAGGACACACTGGGTTCTACATATACATGCTGTGACCAGCAAGCACTGCCAGATTGTTTTCCTGTTCTGGGCAAAGGCTTGACACATACTGGAAGATAGTTTGCAAAATATGAGGTAAGTTGATGGTTGTGCCTTTTTAGACTGTTGCAATACTAACTGGTCTTGGGTTCACAGCTGTAGAAAAAGTTATACAGAAGATGTTTCTGCATCTCTCTTCTCCTTTAAGTGCTTTATTCATCCAAAATGTAAGCTAAATGCATAAGGAATTTTTATTATAGAGTTTCTTTAAGTCTATCTGACATTTTGCATATTTATTTTGTGTGGCATTCTCATAACTTTAATGAATTTTAAACATATAAACTAAATCATGACTGTGTCTGAAATCACCATGCCTTCAAAGGTGAACACTTGCTCAAATATCAGAAAACTGTCCTCTTAAATGTGTTCATGAGGGAAGTCTTAAAGGCACACTGGATCAGGCTGTGCTTTTGTGTTGAAAGATGAGCTGGCAGGGAAAGCTCCAGTCTGGCTAAACAGGGACCTTTGGCTGGACCTCAAGAAAAAAAGGAGAGTCTCTGGCCTTTGGAAGAGGGGGCAGGGCTCTCGTGAGGACTATAAAGATGTAGGGAGAAAATGAGGAGAGCCAAAGCACAGCTAGAATTTAACCTAGCTACAACTGTTAAAGATGATAAAAAATGTTTCTATAAATACACTAGCAGCAAAAGGGCTAGAGAACATCTCCATCCCCTCTTGAATGCAGAAAGAGACCTAGTGACTAAAGACAAGGCTGAGGTGCTCAAAGCCTACTTTGCCTCGGTCTTTAGCACTGGATCCAGCAGTGCCCAGAGCACTCACCCTCAGGAAGGAGTTAGGAAGGGGAATCAGATTGAGGACGTCACAATAAATGAGGCAGTGGTCACTGACCTGCTGCATCACTTAGACATGTACAAGTCTGTGGGGCCAGATGGGCTGCACCCAAGGGTGCTGAGGGAGTTGGCAGACTGCTGGCCAAATCACTTTCCATTATTTACTAGAAGTCCTGGCTAACTGGGGAGGTGCCAATGGACTGGAGGGCAGCAGATGTAAGGATTATCTACATAAAGAGGATCAGACATATCAGTCTGCTCTCAGTACCAGGGAAGGTCATGGGGCAAGGCATCTCAAACACCACCATACCTCATTTAGACAACCAGGGGATCAGGCCAAGTCAGCATGGGTTTATGAGGGGCAGGTCCTGCCTGACCAACCTGATCTCCTTCTATGCCAAGATCACCTAGCTACTGGATGAGGCAAAGGCTGTTGGTGTTGCATTCCTAGACTATGGAAAAGCCTTTGATACTGTTCCACACAACTCCTGTAGACAAATTGGCTATTCATGGCTTGGCTGAGCACACTGTCTCCTGGATAAAGCACTGCTGGCCAGGAGGGCCCAGACAGTGGTGGTCAAAGGAGTTAAATCCAGTTGGCACCCTGTCAGTAGCGGTGTTCCTCAGGGATCTGTGTTGAGACCACTTCTTTTTAACATCTTTATTGACGACCTTGATTCAGCAGAGAGTGTCATTAGAAGTTTGCAGATGACAAGAAGTTAGGTGGCAGTGTTAATGTGAGTGAGAGTAGAGAGCCTCTTCAGAAGGACTTGGATAGGCTCAGATCAAAGGGTCAACATTAACAGGATGAGTTTCATCAAGGCCAAATGCCATATCCTGCACTTGGGTCACAATAGCCCCAAGCTTGGGGCAGTGTGGCTGGCAGAAAGGGATCTGAGGGTTGTAATAGATAGGAGCTGAATATGAGCCAGCAGTGTGCCCAGGTGGCCAAGAAGGCCAATGGCATCCTGGCTTGGATTAAAAATGTTGTGGCTAGCAGGAGCAGGGAGATGATTGTCCCCTTGTGCTTGGCTTTGGCGAAGCCACACCTTGACTACTGTGTTCAGTTTGGGGCACTGCAATACAGGAGAGATGTGGAGGTGTTGGAGCGGGTCCAAAGAAGGGCAACAAAGCTGGTGAAGGGCCTGGTGAATAAATCTTATGAGGAGGAACTGAGGGAGCTGAGGATGGTTAGTATGAAAAAGAAGAGGCTGAGGGAAGACCTCATTGATGTCTAAAGCTACCTGAAGGGACATTGCGGAGAGGCTGCTGCTCGTCTCTTTTCACAGGTAACTGGAGACAGAACAAGGGGGAATGGCCTCAAGCTGAGACTGGGTAGGTTTAGATTGGACATTAGGAAAAAGTTTTTTCCTAGAGAGAGTGGTCAAGGACTGGAATGAGCTGCCCAGGGAGGTAGTGGAGTCATCCAAACCTGGTTGTGTTTAAGGGTGGTTTGGATGTGATGCTTAGGGCTATGGTTTAAGGTGAATCTTGGAGAGTAGGGTTATAGGTTGGAATTGGTGATTCTGAAGGGCTTTGTTTCTGTGATTCTGTATATATGTATGCACACATGCAGACTCCCACTATAAATTGCCAGCTCTCTAATCATGGTTTAACCCCCAGTTAAGTTCATCCACTTTGGCTTGCTGTCACCTATAGTACTTTTTAGTAGAGTAAGATGCAGGGGTAAGTTGTAATATCTAAATGTTTATTTTGGAGTCTTATACAGACTTCTTTCTGTATCTTTTGGAGATAATACATGCTCAATTAGTCATGTGGCAGGACTCAGCCAGTTGTTAATTATTATGCTGATGCATATTTGCAGCTCACTGATCCTTTCATTTCCTCCAACTACAACTATATTACCCTTTACTCTAACCCAGCAGATCAAGCTCAGCTTGGTGAAAGGGGTTCTACTGTGAAAGTCACTTTCTAACAGTTTCTGGTGACTGGAAATCTGATGTCTGTTAAAACAAAGACAAGAAGATTATGTGTTATATTTGTGAAGCTGATGTAGCCACTACCACTTCTGCATCCTAGCTAACATGCAAGTAAAGCAATGACAAAATCCAAAACATAGTCTGACCATAGTATGTAATGGGTGAACACACTCTCTATGTTGTCTTCTATCCTGTCTCTTCCTTTTGGAGGAAAAATATAATTAGTTCTGGTTACACCCTTTTAAGATGCGAAAAGGTCATGAAATCCATGTAAGCATGAACATACAGACAGAAGGAAAACAAACCAACAAACTCCAGCCTACTGCCGGCTTACCACTGAGGAGACTAACAGGAAAGAGTTGGTCTGTGTTTGATCAGTTGTGCTAGTTTAAAGCTAGCTAGAATGTTTTGGTGAGAAGAACTACATTACAGGCTGTGAAAGGAAAACAATGGTGATGTCTACTTCACTCATAGGCTTGCTGAGATGTATAGGAACAAGAAATAAAAACATAGATAACCACTCTCACTGGGGCTGCTGGCTGAGCTGCATCTCTAACCTCACCCTCCATTTCTTTTCTAATCCATTTTGCTTCTTAATGCCCCTGGCCAAAACTCCATTCTTCCTTGGGA
>WAAF01008858.1:0-13621 GCA_013400475.1 Tricholaema leucomelas
TGCTCTGCACTTCGCTTGGGCACTTCGTTCTAGGCTGTGCTGAGGAGCACGTGGCTCCTGGCTGAACTCCATCTTGCTTTCTAACCTCACCCTCCATTCACTTTGGCTGATTTCACCCTTGCTTCTTAATCCCCTTGGCCAAACCTCCATTCTTCCTTGGGACTGGGGTAAGGTTAAGAGGGATAGGGGGAAAGTGAGGGGTGATTGAGAGCCCCTCCTGGGGACTCAGGTTTCTGGGAGGGGAGTTATGTCTGTATTACCTTTTACCTTGTATATTTCTGGATATATCAGTATATACTGTAACTATCTGCTTGTAAATTGTGCCAGCTGTAAATGTAAGCTTCATTCAAATTTCCAGAGCTGGCTGAGTCTAGACTGGGTGATTTCTAAAAGTATCACAGTATCACCAAGGTTGGAAGAGACCTCACAGATCATCAAGTCCAGCCCTTTACCACAGAGCTCAAGGCTAGACCATGGCACCAAGTGCCATGTCCAACCTTGCCTTGAACAGCCCCAGGGACGGCGACTCTACCACCTCCCTGGGCAGCCCATTCCAGTAGCCAATGACTCTCTCAGTGAAGAACTTTCTCCTCACCTCAAGCCTAAACTTCCCCCGGCGCAGCCTGAGGCTGTGTCCTCTCGTTCTGGCGCTGGCCACCTGAGAGAAGAGAGCAACCTCCTCCTGGCTACAACCACCCCTCAGGTAGTTGTAGACAGCAATAAGGTCACCCCTGAGCCTCCTCTTCTCCAGGCTAAACAATCCCAGCTCCCTCAGCCTCTCCTCGTAGGGCTGTGCTCGAGGCCTCTCACCAGCCTCGTTGCCCTTCTCTGGACACGCTCAAGCATCTCAATGTCCCTCTTAAACTGGGGGGCCCAGAACTGGACACAGTACTCAAGGTGTGGTCTAACCAGTGCAGAGTACAGGGGCAGAATGACCTCCCTGCTCCTGCTGGCCACACCATTCCTGATGCAGGCCAGGATGCCATTGGCTCTCTTGGCCACCTGGGCACACTGCTGGCTCATGTTCAGGCGGGTATCAATCAGCACCCCCAGATCCCTCTCTGTCTGGCTGCTCTCCAGCCACTCCGACCCCAGCCTGTATCTCTGCATGGGGTTGTTGTGGCCAAAGTGCAGCACCCTGCACTTGGAGCCATTGAATGCCATCCCATTGGACTCTGCCCATCTGTCCAGGCGGTCAAGGTCCCGCTGCAGAGCCCTTCTGCCCTCCAACTCAGTCACATCTGCCCCCAGCTTAGTGTCATCTGCAAACTTGCTGATGACTGACTCGATGCCCTCATCCAGATCATCTATGAAGATGTTAAAGAGGATGGGGCCCAGCACTGATCCCTGAGGGACACCACTAGTGACCGGCCACCAGCTGGATGTGGCACCATTCACCACCACTCTCTGGGCTCAGCCCTCCAGCCAGTTCCTCACCCAGCATAGAGTCCAAGCCGCGGACAGACAGCTTAGCCAGCAGTTTGCTGTGGGGAACAGTGTCAAAAGCCTTGCTGAAGTCCAGATGGACCACATCCACAGGCCTCCCCAATGTGTGGGGGGGCGGGGGACACCCAAACTATCACATTCCTTCTTCTGTTACCTTAACAACAAATATGCACACCTCATGAGTAACATTTTCATCTGAACACACTTTTTTGTTCTGAATATTCACTGGAAAATGCTACTGTGAATCAAATATCACATATCATTTATATGTGCCCGTTTTCCCATAGGAATTTAAAGTGTCAGCTTTTCTGCCAGGTTGTTGTGTTTTTTGAATGTACCCTCTTCAGATTGGGAAAACTTCTTTTTTAAGCAATTCAACACCAAAGACAAGGTTACAAAATAGAGATCAGTGAGAGTGTCTCAGTTTTGCCCAACAAGGTTTGTATAATGATAGACAGATCTGTTTCAACCAGCAACCAAAGCAGAATTAAGAACCAATCCTCAATTTCTTTCTAAGAAAAAAGTTCTGCCTTGCGCTGCATAAAGAGCTCCAGGAATGGTAGCTTTCCATGGAAGACTGCAGATTTTTTAGATTAAAAAAATTTTAAAATCTTCAAAATTCAATTAAATCTACACAGTTGTGAATGATTATATATGCAAAAGTGCCACCAAACACTTTCTAACATGTAGTCCACAATATCCTTCAATATGGCAAGGCTTAAAAACTTTTCTATTCCAAGAAGTTTTGCCTGCCCATCTGCCTATTTCTCTGAAGGGAAACACTGGTAGCTCCAAGTCCTCCATTAGCAGTCCACATGAGCACATTCTTCAATGGTAAGGATGCAGAGGAGCAACCCGTGCTGCCTGTGTTTCAAAACACAACAGGAAATCTGTATTTTGGCCTAGGGAAAAATGCAGAATCACAGAATCTTAGGGGTTGGAAGTGACCTCTAGATATCATTGAGTCCAACCCCCCTGCCACAGCGGGATTGCCTAGGGCAGGCTGCACAGGAAGGCATCCAGGCAGGTTTTGAAAGACCACAGAGATTCAGCATTTTCAGGCAAGTTCATCTGGACTTCCCACACAGCACAGAGTGGAGTACTGACTACTGAGGGATCTGAGCTGCAACTCTTACATGCCTATTGAGCCTTTAGGGCAGCACAGAAACATCTAAATAAACAAAATCAGTAGCCTGGTTTTGGCAGCAACCCATTTGGGGCTGTTACAGGCAACACCACTGCTTACCTGAAGGGATTATACAGGATGGCTGGAGAGGATCTTTTCATAAGGGTGTCTAGTCCTAGGAAAGTATGTTTAGACTGGATCTTAGGAAGAAGTTCTTCAGTGTAAGGGTGGTGGGAATCCGGAATAGACTGCCCAGTGAGGTTGTGGCTGTCTCCTCCTTGGGGCTGTTTGAGTTTGGGTTCAATGAGTCCTTGAGTAGCTTGGTCTAGTGGAAGGTTGGAAGGGGGATGGCAGGGGGGCTAGAACTAGGTGATCTTTAAGGTCCCTTCCAACCCAAACCATCCTGTGAATCTATGAATATATGAAATCTGGACACTTGTTTACCTTGTAACTGACCTCACTCACCCAGGCAGTAAAATGTGTTTTAGTCTGGCAGCTGGTACGAACAGCCTGTGAAGCAAGCATTGGTCCAGCTGGCGCTTCAGAACTTTTAGCTTAGCTGAGGTAGGATGTTGTTATGGAGGGAATTAATGTGGCCAAGTCAGAAATATAAAATATAAATATAAAATATAAAAAATAGAGTTATTTTATTTCCCCGAAAACTGCCCCCAAAACTATATACAGAATTTAATTTAATTTTAATTAGCAGGTTCTTAGTTGGTTGAGAATATCTACATGGATACCACAGGTAGACTTGACTATTTTAGAAGTCAGAAGTTGGAAAAGGCTTGAGCTATTGAATATAGCGTTCCCCCACTATCAAGATAAGGCTGAGCCAAAGCTACTCACAGCAGAATCAGGCTGGCTTGAATGGAAGGGTGGTCCAAATGGTTGTCCCTGCGGGTCTTTCAGAAGCCTCCGAGGGTCGTTAAGAGCTATAAAGCTGCACAAAAGAGGTGCTTAAGGTGAAGCAGTCCTTCGGAGCTTGTCTTCGGAGCACCAGGGGCTCTGTGTGTAGAAGCTATCCAGGCAGGGGGAGAACTCCACGGCAGGAACGAACTCCACGGCAGGAATACCCCAAGGCGGGAACCCCAAGGCGGGAAGTCCCCCCAATATTTATACCCTTCCTAGACAAAGAGACAAGTTACCACTTCCTAGGTGCAAAGAACACAGCCAATCCCCAGCCGATTTCAGCGCGGGCCTGGCACGGGGCACCCCTTGTGCCGGAAGGGTCCCTTGCTCCCCCCCTTCACGCCTGCAGGGCAGAGTGGGGAAACAGGTCTTTTCGCACCTTTTCCTCTCCCATTCAAACCACAGAGGGAGAGGAATTTTGGGGTATACAAGACTCCAGGACAGATGTGACTGATGTAACTGACCTGGCTACCTTCTGGAGTTTAAAATACTCGGATCATCTGATAGATCGTAGGCTTTGACAAATAAAGCTTCTACTCTGACTTCAACAAAAACTGAAATCCTTTTTCCAGTATCCCTTCAATTAACTGCTGGAGAAGTAACATTCCTAGCACATTGCTTTCACTATGTCACTTCTCTCTGCACGTTGCCATTGTCCCTTCTTTTTCCTGGATAGCATACTTCAAGGCTCCCTATGGCCTGTCCTTACCTAACCAGTCATCTCCTGTCTGTTCCCAACATGCCAGCTCTTGCCTCCATTTTGCTAGGTGCCTGACCATTAATAACAGAAAACATTTCAGATGCTTTCCCCCAGCAAGCTTCATGCATGAGAAGTCACTCTGCAGAAACCTCTGCTTAGCTCACTGACAACTTGCAATTCCTTCCTAGACAAACCCCTTATTGAGATGCCTGCACAAATTTGACTTGAATTTAACTGTGGCCTTTCAGTGTGATTATTCACCATGTTTGCTGTTTTGTCCTCCCTTTCCCCCTTTCCTAAATAACTTGTCTTTTACTAAAGTGATTCTTTGAGTCTTTTTCTTCCTGCCTCCTGAGCATCACTGCAAATTCAAATGCTTCAGACTGCTTTCAAATTGAAACAAATTAGACAGCCTAACAGGAATTAAATGTTTCTAAGGTAGTTTGTTTCTCAAGATCTGATCTTAAGGCTGTAACAATAATCTAAATTAAATAAGTTTATAGGTATGTGTATTTTATGCATAAATATGAGAGCAAATAATCATTTTTTTCTATTGACTGCTTAAGTGAGTACATATGCCTCTGTGAAGAAACCTGAAATGCTCCTTGCAGTGACTCTGTGCCCTGCTTAGTGCGGCATAGACATAAATGTTAATTGCCCAGCTGTTGGTGATTGGAGTGGCACTAGCAAACAGTAACTAAAGAACTCATGTGGGTTAGGAACTTTCCCCCCACTACTATAGGAATTTACTAACTCAGACAGCTTGGAAGTAAGATGAAGCTGTCTTTACAGCAAAGCAAAATTTACAAGCAGATATACACAGTATATTTACAAGTATTTACAATTATATATAAATAAGTAATAATACAGAAATCCAAACTCCCTCCCAGACAAAGAAACTGCCCAGAAGGGTCTCAAAGCTACCCCTCTTTTTTTCCCCCTACTTTCCCAGACAAATGAACAGAACAAGCAGCAAAACAAATGTTATTGTCTGTTAGCCAAAATTAATGGATAGAGTGGCATTAAGAGGAAGTGAATAGATCCAGAGACACAGACCAGAATGGGAGAGATTATTTACATTTTGGCTTTTTATCCCTCTCAGCAAACCGATGAATGATACAGACTTTGTCATTGCTTTCTTTTCACAACCAAAGATCTAATTTCTCTCATTAAAATATTCCAATTAGTCTCAAACCAGAACAGGAACCTATTTGGTTGGGAAGTGTGCTTACTAGAATCAGAGAGATGTGCTAATATGGCAAAACATAATGAAACAATGTGCTCTTCATGCATTTGTTCTGTATATCATTGCTTTTATATAATTTTTTTTGCACATGCTGAATGTTCCAACAGGGAATTTCCCTTTCATGTAGCAAATGCTGATGAACATCAAATGCACAGAACTTTTGTCTCTGAAATGTGTCAGATAACAGACTCCAACGAGGCAAATGTGATGACGAGCAATGTGAAAACCAAACCTGCAGGTGTTTGTGTTGCTCATATGCTTCTTCCTGGGTTTGGTGAGGTGTTTTCCTCTCCCTCACAGGAAACTGCAGGGGCCACAGCCAAGACAGGCAGCTGAACCAGCCAATGAATATCTGATACTATACTGATGGCATGCCCACTGTATAAGGGAAAGTCTGGTCAGGGCAAGCATGGCTTGACCAACAATCACCACTGATTTTGCAGGCACCCTTAGGTCAGCCTTGTCTGATGCACTAGGTGTCTCTGAGGAGAAACATGCTGCCAAATGGCCTCCATGGCACTTAGGCTGTTGCTTTTTAGAGTACAGCTTTTTTTAATGTCCCAGGTACAGCAGAGTTTTTTTGCCCTTCAGCATTGAATTTGTAGCCCAGATAAATTAATTCATTAAATATTACCATTGTCTCTGAAAGGTGTATTGTTTCTAACTTTGGCCTTAACTGCAAGTAAAGGAGGTTTTGCCTGTAACAGAGCTTTGAGACCTTTCTCTTGGTTAGTGACATCAAGACTAATGTGGTTGGGATGATATTTAATAGGTCAGAAACACACATGTATATTGTAATCACAGAAAGTAGATACTTCCAAAATGGTACCTTGGCATATGTCTGTTTTGATTGAAACATTTTAAATATGTATACACCTTGTAAATATTCTCTCTCATATGTGTGTATATATACACTAAATCACCCAGAATAGGACCTATGCCTGAGTAGCTTTTGAGGATAAATTTTACATTTTACACATACTAAAATATTTTGGGCAAGTTTTATTTTGGGAGTGTTGATGTTGCTTATGTTTGGAAGAAGGAGTTGAGATTTAGCAACCTCATCTCAGGTACGCAAGCAGTTTGGGGTTTTTTTTGGTTTTTTTGTGGTTTTTTTTTTTTTTTTTTTTTTTAATTTTATTTTATTCCAGGTATGTTACTACTTCCAGACTAATTTCTTCAAATATTAGAACTTAAGGAATAAGTCATCCTTATTCCATGGTCTCCACCTATGCACCTTTTGTGTGGTTAGCTCTCTGATACATCCACCTGCACTGGACATGTTCTGGCCTGAAGCTGAATGTGGTTTGGCCTGTAGTTTGCAGATGCAAGATGGTACAAACTGTGAGCACCTGAGTGGAGAGCGGGAACAACCAGACAGGTTGTCTCATCTGCCTATGTCAAACACAATCTGATCTGCTTATGTCAAACTGCAGAGAAAGGAGATTTCTGAGAAAGACCCTGATGCCAGAAGAGAAGAGATAGATCAGATGAACAGCAACTGTATGGTCATGGAGGTCTCTCTCTGTGAAGTCTTCTGTCCATGCTCTGATTTTGATCTGAGATGAAGGACTCCATGCCCAAAGACATGAACAATGCCAATTTGAATGCTTCAGCCAGCCTCAAGTCTTTTGTCAACAGCTGTATGGCATGACAGTGGACATCCAGTGACTCAGCCCACAGTCAACACCAGCAGTATCTATCAAAACAGTTTAGGAGCAGTACTCATTGCACTAGGAGTGAATTGGAAATAAAATTGCTGCAGAACAATGGATATGAATTTAAAACCAATAAATGGAATGCTTCCACTGGAAAACTAACTCTGAAATTATAATCTACAACTTCATTGTACAATGGCTTTAATACCTGTGCTTAATTTGCAGTGAAGTACACACATCAGTGCAAACACATGTCAGCTCTAGAGTGTTACATTATATCATTTAGAAGCATGATAAGTAGTAAGATAATGATGTGCTAGGTCTCAGGCCTACCTGTAAGCAAATGAGAGGTCACACTTGACCTTTTTTTTTTTCAAACTGAGCATGTTTCTGAGTTTCCAAACTTGGAGATGCACACAGGTAGTTACAGCGTGGTCAGTGCTGACAGTATTGGCCTACAGAGAGACCTGAGTGGGAACAGAAATTCAGTTGCCTACTAATGATCTGAATCCCCAGTCACCTCTAAAGCAATGCACACAGAAAACTTTTTTCCCTGTCTTCAGATTTCTTTCAAATGGCATTAAAAATGCAGTCTTTCACACAGAGAATGGATTTATCAATTTAAGACGATTTTCATATAATCTGCAAGCAGTAGACAAGCAATGTTACCTCAGGACAAACCTGCCCTAAGTCAGTTTCCTTTGGTAGTGCAGCCTTTCAGGTTTTCAGAGGTGCTTTTCCTCTGAGAAATATCACCAGTCAGTTCTGTGGTAACACACAGAGCCCCTGAAAATCGCTCTAAACAGGGAAGAGATTTCAATGCAGCATTGAGGGGTACAGCTTTCCAGTATTTTCACACGGGGAGTTTTACATTTGCATTTTTTTAAGATGACTATAGTGAATTCAGATCAGTTTTACTGTTGTATATTATCCAGTTGTCTATAATTGTTCTTTTCATGGTGGCAAAGTAGATTAACTTCATCGCTAGCAAAGAAACCAAAAAGTTACCCTGAGATACAAGATACAGAAGGTAGACCGAAGGAGTTTTTATTACTACTTAATTGATTTTTTGCTCTAAATGCTCATGCAAACTAAACAGTGTCATTAAATAAAGATTCATTTTAAATGCAATCAGTGGGCAATCTGCTTGCTACTCTATTCAGACAGGAAGGGCTTCAGGGGAGAACTTGCTGTTATACTAACAGTACTGAAGAGACAAACTGAAAAAAAAACCATCCAGCTGTTGTAGACAGTGTGCTTCAACTCAAAATTGCCTTTGAGATGTGATGCTAATTCCCTACCATCTTTAATTCTATTTTCCACTTAAGTCACATCTATTTCCATAATGAACAATTTATTGTGTCAGTGTTCATATTACTTTTTTTTCCCTTGTGTGCCTCTGACTTTCTTAAAATTTAACAACTGCCTCTTTTGAATACTACAGCTGAAACATTAAGCTTTATTTCTACTGTGGTAACTGATCCTTCTTGCTTTTACCTCTTTATTTCTAGCATCGTGATTTTATTAACTGACAAGCTGTTACTTTGTTTAGTAGCAGAACATAATGCCTCCCTTTGATAAACACAAGGCAAACAAAAGAAACCTTGCAAAAGCTGGGAGCTGCAAACACCTGAGCTTTTCTTTGTAAAGGTTTCAGAAACAGAGACATACATATACAAGGGTATTTATCGTATTAATTTCTCTGTTATTGCTAATATAAATAAAATGAGCCAGACATCAGCATAATAGAAAGAAACATTTCATGCTCCCAGTTGCTTGCATGCTAGAGAAACAAAAGGCTTCTTCGAATCTGGAAGATAATGCCTACATGAGGAGCGCTCTATTCACTTCAGTTCTAATTTGGGGTCTGGGTTTGTTGGTCTGGGTAACAGAGAATGACTGAGGGAGCGGGATTTCAATGAGTCAATTGATATATTAGGTATATAATTGGTATACTTAGGTATATAAATTCCTGGGCCAGTTAACAATATGTGGAAAGAATACAAATTTGATTCATTTTATTTACTATCTGAAACTATACATATTGTCATCTCCCCAAAATTGGGAGGAAGGGGAAGCACCTGTCGTGGAGGCAGGGAATTAATGTGGCCGAGTCAGGAAATACAAAAGATATAATTATTTTATTTTCCTGGAACCTCACCCCCAAAACTATATGCGAAAAATAGTTTAGTTTATTAGCAGATCCAGTTCAACTGGGAATATCGTCCAAAAAAAAAGGTATTATAGATAAATTAGGATATTTAGGAAGTCAGGAAATGGAAAAGGCTAAGATATAAGCACAGCTTTACCCTACTATCCATCAGGCTGAACAGAAGATTAAGGGAAAAGCTTACTCACAGAGGTGAGATAGACACTTGGCAATGATCCCTTACTTAATTCCTCTGTAGGAGCAGCCTTCTGATGTTGCCAGCAATATCCAGTAATAGAGATCCACGCTGCAGAAGTTTGAGATGAGTCACAGAGCTGCCAAACTCAGAAATGTCTCAAGCACTTCTTCCTGAGTGGGATGGTCATGAAATGATGCTGCCTTCAGAGCAGCAGGGGAGAGCCAAAACTGCTAGAGTCCCCAAGTCTGGGAGGCAGACAGGAAGCTGGTAACTGATAGCGTCTGAGAGAGGGTGGTCCAGATGCCTCTGGCTCTCTCTCTCAGAGGACCCCAGGCTTGCCAAGCCTGCAGATTTGCACAAACAGGTGCAAAAGTGGGGAGAACAGTCCAAAAGCAGGGATAGGATAAAACCAAGATCTGTACAGAAGGTAGGAGCCATCCAAAAGCAGGGACAGTCCAGTCATGGCAGGAACTTCTCCTTTGCAGTGGCAGGGGGCCTCTCAAGATGGGAACTCTCAAAGCGGGAATCCTCAAGGTGGGAACCCTCAAGGCGGGAACCCTTGCTGTATTTATCCTTTTTCTAGACAAAGTGTCTATTTACCATTTATACTGGGTGCAAAACCACAGCCAACCACCAGCCCAATTTCAGCATGGGCTTCCACATGGGTCAGTCCACATGCAGAAAAGGCACCCTTTTGCTGCCCCCCTTCAAGCCTGCAGGGCGGGGGGGGGGGGAGAGCAGGTTTTCACATCTTTCTTCTCCCATTCAAACCTGTGGAGTGAGAGGGAGAAGAGAGGAATTTGGGGTATCCCAGGACAGCACTATATCTAATTCATGTGCTACTAAGTGTGAATGTGCTGCATAGGCTGAATGAAATGAGACACCTTTTCTAGGCTGCTTAGTTGTTGTTGTTCTGGTTCTTTAAAGCTTTTCTTTTTTTTTTTTTAGGGCACGTCTTCCACAAAGAAATAAAACTGGTAGTGGAATGAACAAAGACAAGTTTACCCAAAGTATAGAAATACTAAAGCTCAGGAAGAAACATATCAAGAGGAAGGTTCTGCAGTATGTGTTCAGAATGAAAACCAGAGATGCATCATCTGTCTGCACAGGATGAAGGACGAATGGTGCTCCTTGCAGCTCGTGGCCTTGTATCTCATCCATACTTGTTTGTTTGTCCTTTTGGAGCACAGCAACCCCCCAGCTGTTTCTGTGGGTCTTGCAGGAATTTATACAGCACGTGAACTGCTGTACCAAAGCAGAAAGTCCATCTGTTCTAATACTTTGTCTCCTGCTGATCTTGGCTTTTCATGCTTAAATTCTTCTACCAATATAGAGAAGTTTGATAGCTTTCCCTTTCTGGGGAAAGGGTGACTTCTGTGCATTGGTCTAAGACTTGACTAGTAGAAAATGCTAGTAGATAGCAGAAAATGCTAGTAGAGGTGTAGGGCTTGGCAAATGTGGCAGGAGTGAGTCAGGGCTTCTCATAGCATTCCTGCTTTGGGATGATTTTTGTGTGTATGTGCAAGAGCGTTAGAGCTGAAATTGCAGCTGCAACAGCATCACCTCCTTTTCTTCACAATAAGCTGCGATCATGTGTCTTGTGAGAGAGCAGTCACATTGAACTCCAGTCACTTAAAGCCAGTGGGTATGCAGAAGAAAAAGCAATTCGATGGTTGTGGGGATTTTGGAAGGCTTTGGTGAAGTGAAAGATGAAATGAAACACGCATGTACTGTAGTCACCATCAATAGCTTCCTAAGATGTGGTGCTCCATCCTTTTGAGCCAGATGGTGTGCAGAGCCATATGGAGACTATGTCGCCTGGTCTCTCTTTTTCACTTGTTCTTCTCTTGATCTGCGTCGATGGAAACGCCGCCTCCAGTTTATCACGTCTCGCTCCCACTGAGGACGCGGCACAGTGGGCGCAGGGGACACACACACCTCAGCAGCGGGGGAGCCGGAAGAAGGCTGCGGCGTGCTGAGGCAGCTCCTCTGCCTACCTCCTTCCCTGCCTCCTTGCTTTCCTCCGCCCCTCTCTCCCGCGGCGCATCCTCCCTCCACCCCTCGCCTCTCCCTCGCACTCGCTGCCTGCGGGGCTGGTGCCAACAGAGCCGGCAGTTTTCTCCCACCTCGGCGATGTGCTGAGAAGCGGCGGCTCCGTGCGTCGCCCTCCTCCTCCTCTTCCTCCTCCTCCTGGACCCTCACGCCTGCTCCTAAACGGGTCGGCTGCAGGTGCGGAGGAGCCTGGCGGTAAGTAGCGGAGCAGGGCGGGGCAGGCGCCGTCTCCAGTGGCGGTCGGGGTCGCGGGGACCGCTCCGGGGTGGTGGCGGCTGAGGTCCCCCGAGGCACCTGGGGAGGGAAAGGCGGAGCTGAGCGGCTCCGCTCCGATGATACAGAGGGCTGGGCTTTGTGTGTCTGTGTAGCCGTAGAGGGTGCGTGTGTGTGTATATATAGAGTTACATATATGTGTATTTAGACATGTATATATACGCATATGAATTTATGTATATAGATATACACACACACATATTTTTTAAAAAGCAACATTTTTGAGAAATACATCTGTATGTATATGTATATGTATGTGTATATGTCCTGTTGAATGTCCTCTTGAGGGCACGGTGAAGGAGGAGAAGCCGGGTGCTTTGTGCCGGCGGGCGTCAGCAGGTACCTGTGCGGCCGCGGCAGCGCTTCCTTGCCCTGGCCGCCCCCGGCCGCCTGAGTGGGTGCCCGTCTCCCTGCGGGCGCTTATGGCCATGACGCGCTCCCGCCTCCCTCCCTCTGTGGGTGCCTGTGCGTTATTTGATGTACATCCGCCCGCCCGCCCGCGGTCCCCAGGTGGCCCCGCATCTGGTCTTGGCGCTGCCCCCATCCCAGGAATGAAGACGAGCTTGAGAAGCGCCGTGGCGAAGGAGTCGCAGGGTCCCGCGGGCCTGGCCCTCCGTCCCTGTGCGTGTGAGGTGCCCCCTCCCGCAGCCCCAGGACAGCATGTACCGTGGGCAGTTTGGCAGGAGCGCTAACGCCGCCCCGCGCCGCACGCTCGTCACGAGTTAGTAGAAAGCTGCGGCAGCCCAGATGCCTTTCTAGACATCCACTCCTCCTACTCAGCCACTGACAGAACAGAAAATTAACAGGCAGCACTTCTTTCAGTGTGGGTGGAGGAAGAGAAAGGGCTAGCGACAAAGGACTTGTTGAAAGGACACTAAGTTTTTTGTTTTAATTACTATTTGAGCGCTGGGTTGTATAGATGTCATGGAACTCACTTGCTAGCTTCAGTGGAGTGCTTTTAAAATCCTGCATTCTTGGATTTTGCTTTTCAGTAAAACATTTTCTCAGTCCTGATACATGCAGAGAACCCATTTGGGAGAACTCGGTTTCCAGAAGAGTTGTGTGGACTGTGCAAAAAGGGCTGGACTCCTGGAAAGGCAACATTTTTTCTTTGCTACTGTCCTTCTGAGTTGTAGTGGCAGATTCTTAAGAAGCGATTGCTTGTCATTTAGAAAGTGGTTTATGGATTGGTTTTGGTTTCTTATTTTTTTAAGTTGCTAGTGTTTTAAGTTGTCTTTTTCCTTTGGATGAGGGGTGGAGTATCATCAAATCACAGGGTCTTGCAATCAGTATATGAGCAGAACTATCCTTTGAAGGAAATAATGTCCTTGGTAGGTGAGGAGACTGGATAGGGCTGGGTGCTAGGTTGGACTGGATGATCTTGGAGGTCTCTTCCAACCTGGCTGATTCTTTGATTTCTATGATTCTATGATTTGTATGGGTAAATCCATTTTCCAACCAGAACTGCGTTGTCAGCAGCTGCCCTGTAGGCATTGAGTCAGTCATCAGAAAGTTTGCAGATGACACCAAGCTGGGGGCAGATGTTGCTGGGCTGGAGGGCAGAAGGGCTCTGCAGCGGGACCTTGACCGCCTGGACAGATGGGCAGAGTCCAAGGGGATGGCATTCAATAGCTCCAAGTGCCAGGGGCTGCACTTTGGCCACAACAACCCCATGCAGAGATACAGGCTGGGATCGGAGTGGCTGAGAGCAGCCAAACAGAAAGGGATCTGGGGGTGCTGATCGATACCCGCCTGAACATGAGCCAGCAGTGTGCCCAGGTGGCCAAGAGAGCCAATGGCATCCTGGCCTGCATCAGGAATGGTGTGGCCAGCAGGAGCAGGGAGGTCATTCCGCCCCTG